>LUCH01001080.1:38649-83224 GCA_013368495.1 Paragonimus heterotremus
TCACCAACGTCAAACAATTCTCATTCTGTCGATTATGATTCCCACTGAAAGGTTGTCACAGATGTATCGTTAACCTCACTCGTGCTTAGTCATCAGTATCGAGCTCGATTCTGTATTTACCCATAAGGTCAACCATCCACTGATTCACTTCCGCTTCGTCGCTACAAATATCAATACGTTATCTTCAACAATCTCCTCGTCATTGTCGAGTTCTCAATGTCAGAACCATTCGATCACGTGTGAAACTATACTTTATACATACACACGTCGAACCATTATGTTGCCTTGACCTGGTGGCCAGATCTGTGAACTGCATCGATTCAAAAAGCTAGATAGACTAGAACATCGGCTCTACTAAATGCGACCTTGTCAGACAGGCCACAGATGAGCGGTCGCAGAGAAAATCAACAGCACTCCATAGGTTGTGTATTGCACTAGTGACCGCTTACTGGCGATGTGAACGCGCAACTAGAGAGGAACCAAAAGAGTTCTGACCAAAGCGCGGACGTCAAGTTGACGTCTTCATCTTGAAACAGGCCTCAAAACATCTTAACCAACAGTTGTTGTTGTAATAGACTGTAAGATGATTTCTGACCCGGTTTCCCGATAAAAGCTCCAGAAATGCCTCCACAGCAGAGGAATCCAAACAAAGTGAATCAAGTTATCAAGGTTGTTGTACTCCGTTCTAGGTGCAGAATACACACCTGCGAGCTGCCATCCAGAATGCTCTCCACTTCAAGTCGAATTACACAAGGATCTGTTATCACCCGTTTCATCTACAACTGCCTGATCGACCATATTACGGAAGAAACACATGGAAGTTCTCAGGATCTCAACGTCGGACGTCTACCAAGTAGTGAACCAACCAACATTGAGTATGATAACGACACCAATCCACTTAGTGCATTCATAAACAACATGCATTCGACAACGTAAATGTTACTCATGAGCAAAAGATGAGTAACGCCAACAATAATACATACATGACACTTAAGTAGCAGTGTACCAGATATACGTGCACAACAAAACTACATAGAAAACTGTTTGGACCTAGCAAAATCCTCAGAGCAAAGCCGAAACCGTCTAGGTTGTTGCGAATCATCGACCGAACTAGTGGAAGTTTGCAGGATACAAAGTAAGCATGGATAGATGTGATATTAGGTCTTAACTTGTAATTCGCCTACTCCATGAAGTTATATAACTCCTGCGGCTGAAAATCTTTACCGTAGAAGCGTGCTAGTGCGGCGACGTCAATGTAGGATGTGTTGTTCACCAGGCTGCATTGCACTGAGTAGTACTCCATCCAGATGCGTTGCACAGAAGTTTGTAACACTACCTATGTAGTCATTGTGGCAGTGGTTATGACCAAAAGTCGCCGACACTGACGCTACTGACAGATTTGGGACACGTTGCAATATCGCATAAGCCGTAGTAGAAAGGGAATTCACCTGAATGCGTACACGATAAGTTCAACAAGTTAACTAAGGAACACGCACGGACAAATGCATTGGAGTTGTAGTGGAAGATTTAACATGATTATCCGGAGTTTGATCAGTGACTTGTCTGTTTTGGACGGAGTCGTTGGAATCCCTATCCACTATGTTTACTGAACTGGTGAAATGTTATTGTTGATCCGTATGGTATGTAATTTGTGCCTCTGAAGTGTAGTGTTGCTGATCAGACTGAGTCGGCAGCAACTCCACCTTTGTTGTTGCAGGTAGATCACTGGAACCGCTGACCACTTTATCTACCAGGACTGAGCCATCTCTTCTAGTATTGTTGACGAGGTGGTAACAAAGATGATGAAGGTACTGATGCACTGGCTAACCTTTGACACTTGAAGGCTCAGAAAGACGTTCATTTGTCGATTATAGGCAGAGTTTACTAAACACGTGTGCGTTCGGTATTTTGCTCCATAGATCAGAGACCTGGTCCATTCGCGCGGAAGATACATACAGACTGTCGGTATTTGACAACTGTTGTCTTTACCAGTTAGCTTGTATCCAGTAGTATATTTGTGTGATAAACACAACAGTCTTGGCTGCTCGGGTGGTGTGCTTTGTGCAATACAGCCACTGAAAGAAACCGCAAGGCGGCCAAACAACAACATGGTCAGGAGCTATGGAAGCTTTGACCGCACGACTGGGCATAGTTTATACAAGGTATATGATGATCCATACAGCTGGTCTGAAATACCGCCAGTCCTGGCAGTGTATGGAAGTCGATGACGAGCCTGTATTCGTTCAGTCTTCCTCTTAGTTTTTCCCATACATTTATACTAGCTTGTCTGCTTGTCACTTCTTGGACTACTGTCAAGATCAACGGCGGTCCAAAGGTGAGAGTACATGTATGAATGAATGAATGAATTGGCACTTGTGGTAATGCCAACCATTTGTTTGAGGTAAACATATTCTACGATGTGGAAAAATATCTCCTCATTCATTATTACGAAAGACAAGCCTGTAAACTATCAACCAAACATACAAGGTGAACAGGTTCAAGATTGTCCAACTTTCCTGAATTGTCTTCTCATTAGCTCCAGGGTATCCGTGGCTAATAGCCATTGCATCTAATGAAGGCACTGATAGCAGTGCCTTCGAGAAAAATACGAAAGAAACCTGTCCTTACTTCTCCGTAACTGTTGGGGCTTCATTGCACCTCCGCACAATAAACAGACACATGGATCAGGCGCGAACCTTATCGGCTTTGAGATGCACACACACACACACACACACACACACACACATAAACAGCAAATTCCAGACAGGCGTCAATCGCCAAGGTCAAACCAGGAGCGAAACTGCATTTGGGGACGAGAATTTGGGCATCGAACAAATCCGTTTCGAATAATGTTTGTGTTGGATACCGGTGTGAAATTCTAGAAGCATGTGAGATAGTAAGACCGAAGTTAACAGCACAAATGTGAATAAATATGTTAAAGATAATGGAGACAGGGCCGGTGACATCCCATCACACTCATCATGTTGTCTGAAGACTCTTTTCCGGGAGTGGACAACGTAATGGTGCATCAAGTGCCTGTATGCAACCCAGCAAGTTATGCATGACCATAGCAACATCAAACGCTTCGTGGTGGAAAAGTTGACCACGTTTCGTTCTAACAAATATCAGCTAATACGATGTACTTCTTGGGTAGTACAAACAATCTAGAAGACAACCAGTCTGCGCTACGTCCAAGATGTGAACCTCTGAAACGGTGTAGACCAATGCATAATCATTCAAAGCAGTTGTTCGGGTACAAATCACATGCTATCCCAGAGAGGTTCTGACCTAGCGAAATTGCCCTATCGACGAAGATTAATCCAGCAAAAAAGAGTAACAGAAGAATGGAAATGGGAACGAGTCGGTGACACGTGAAAAAATGAACCAAGGGAGCAGATGTAGAGAGATTGCGGAAACGGACACTGTACCACACATGAAAAAACAGCAGCCATTGATGTGTTCAGCCGCAAGAGGCACGGCTTAGTGAGTTACAAACATCTTAATGAGAAATAGAGAGTCGTTCACGAAAATCCAAACATACGATTCACGACGTACGGTAAATAATCCAGTCAACTCATACTTACAACCCAGTTCACGCGTCCGAGTTGCGTATCGTGCAATAAAAGAGTGTTACTTTCTGACTGACCCAAACGGTTTTCTCAAGCATAGGTTGAATATCGGCGTTTCTTAATTTACGTGGACCATTCGCCATAGACTACATTATAACTCATAACCAACAATCAGAAGCATAGTACATTAAAATAAACTGCAAGCTGGATAGAACTTAATTCTTAAAACCCCTGAGCCTAACACCAACTAATTAGCACCAAGGCTATCTAACTGTGAATGAGATTAAAACGGTATTTGAAAGCTAACTTCCTTGCGGCCGCTCTATCATATTAATAGTCCTTAACTCATAGGCAACGTAGCAAAACAACAGTAGTATCCGCGTATGTGATTTCGACTAGCCGCCCTATCCTCTGCGATTGGTTAAAATAAATCAAAAGGGATTGAGTGGGTTCGAAAAGGTAACACTTAAACTTACCCCAATCTGGAGTGAACAGAAAACTAATCCCCACCTCAGCGTATTGACGTGTAAGTGACCAACCGAATGTGAATATAAGAATTCCCAATAGCATCGGAACGAGCACCATGTTAGCCTTCTCGATCCAGTTGATACCCCCGAAAATGCATACACCAACGATCACGACAGCAAGCGTATGCGTGAGAACCGGCCAATAAGAGTCCTGGAACGAAGAGAACACAGAACAACACGCTGCGTAGAGAAAGCGCTAATTCAGGAATGACAAGTCACGAAGTAGAAACAGAGAAAGAAAAAAGAAAAACAAGCAAAATTCATAACATCTTACCATGGCAAATTCATTGAAAATCGCAGTGCTGAGTTCTTCATCCTTCGGTAGACTTGGCAAAGCACAAGATTTATAAAGATAGTACAGACACCAGCCAACGATCACGGAGAAGTAAGCACTGAAACAAAAGCAACAAAAGGTTCCAGGACAATGGAGAGAGAAACACAAATAAACCGAGTCATTTAGTACAGATGATAACTCAGCTCGATAAAGCAATGCTACGAGTTGAGAATAGTAGATGAATCAAACGGGAGTTAATCATAAAAGGGTGAGTGTAAGTAACCAACTATGAGTCCCAAAGAATGTGATATTTTTAAATTTGTGAATTGTTTTTCATTTCGTTGTTCGTAACGCTCTTCGAAGTTGACTGCCTCACCGTAGAGAGCATGTTACGCGTGTCATACGGTTTTCGGTAGTAACTGCTCCGAATGGAGTTCACTGAAGAATTTCAACCTTTATCTTTCCTGTTCAACTTTAGTTAAAATGCGTGTTTGAGGATTCCGACTTATCTCGTGTAGAGTGGTCCTCTCCTGCTAAGCTGACCAACATGGAGTTATTGAACAAAACATTTTTCATTTAGCTTCCTTGCTGAAAACAAGAAAGCCATGCCGAACAAGTAAAACCACTGGTCTGTCCAGTGCACGTATTAAACGCACCGAGATACTCATACTCTTATCTTCTCTATAGCAAACGATAAATGCGAGAGCGTGAACCTTTTCACCCGTTTGGGTAACGCCATCCAACCAGAGTGTAGAATTGCTAACGGAACATCCTTTGACTAAAGTAGAGGTGGTACAGTGCCTAAGCCAGCCCTAGTCAGTGGTGGCATCCAGAGAGGAGTCCAGTTGGGGTCTAAAGGAAGGATCCACAGAACTTGTATATAATCTATCTTACTTTGTGTCACACAAACATAGCTTGCTAGCAATGAAGACTTGAATAGATTAGCTATGGTTAGCCATCACTATCACTGCGAACCACTTCGCAATAAGCGAGTCGATCACACAAAAACTTCTCCGTGATTCGCTGAGATTTCGTCATATAATGCATAGACCACGTACTCAGTACACCAGTTGAGTAGTTACCGAATCCGGTTAAAATCACTGACGCTTAGATGGAACGACGATGCGGTTACGAACAACAGGAACTCTGACTGATCGAGTGTGCAAAGTCGGTGGATGTCGTTAGTTAGGTTAGGGGCCCAGTGGTCTCATACATCACCGATTGGAAACGCAATGTAATGTAGCCAATGGTTGGTCTGCACTCAGAAGATTGTTAAATTTCTAAAATCCTTCCAAAGGTTTTCTTAGGCTACCGGATCAGACAGATGAGTGGTTGGACGTGTGTGTAAACGGCCTGAACAAGCTCTTTTCCTAACTGGTCTGCCGTTGACATTGGGACTTGGGCATGACCTCCCTACAAGGTCGGTCGGTTCTGGCGCGAACCAGAACAAAGGATAAGGTTGAGGTCGCATCGATAACATGAGCACGTTTTTTTATGGGGAAGATATTCACATCATCACTGACTGATAGCATTTAGTATTAATTATCTAATTCAAATTTGTCAGGCCTTTGAGCTAATTCGGTGTATTTGAGACCAAGCAAACTTAACAAACTAAGCTAACGATTCGTCAACTGTCAAAACACGAGGCGAAAAAGTTCGGGATTATCGTGTAATGCGAACCAAATGAAAGCGTGCCAACTGGCCGAGCACCAGTGAATCAATCCTATACCACGAAACGTTGTGCCAAGGGTACGTAAATGACACACAAAGTCACAGCAACAAAGAGATGGACGGACAAGAATTATAGACGGACAGCACCTGAGCGCCTGTGGCGCCACACAGCCAAGCACCTCTGCGGTCGAGGGGAGTAAGGGTGGGTGGCTAGGTCCACCGCTCTGTGTGCGTGTGTGTGACTACGCAAGGCGCAGCTGCCTGCGTTGAGGAGAGGCTGACGAGGAGCGATGCACACCAGACTGTACACCAGACTGTGCAAATACAGAAATGAGAGAGGAGAAAGCAAAACAACAACAGCAAAACAAGATAAAAAGCAACCATCTCACGTGAAACGAATTAGGTGGGGCAACGTAAATGCAGGTAAGATGTTTTAGCCTACATACCACATCACGCAGGACAGATGAAGTCGCATATGGAACGCATACCACCATAATGCTCAAACCTGACACACGTAGGCAAACTCAACTTTGCGAGACCACAAACCAGGATGGCTGTTCTGTAAACAGTCGGGGCCTATCGGTGACTAGCCACGCTAACTAATATACATACATATTGGTTAGCGCGAATAAAACAAATCATTGTTTCTGTTATCAGTCCATCTAACATCAATTATGCAATGTGTGGGAGATTCGGGATTCAATCCCATCGAGTCCATCATCTCAAAATGTCTAGCTAAACAACGGGTCAAAACGACATCGTTTAACCTAGTACCATGACTGCTTAGACGAAATATGAGCGTGACTTCCAACGAGACTTTCAACTGGCGGACAGAATATGTTATTTTCATTCTGGATTGACTGAGTCCAGTTTTCATAATGCTATCAATACGCAACGCCATTAGATAAGAGAAAACAGCAGTTACTACAGTGTGAAGACCGATGTTCAACGTTGCATTAAACACTACTCTTTTCAGAATACACGCACGCACATAATAATGCGTCATTTGTAGAAGTAAACAAATGTCAAAACAATAATCTCTAGGGGACACAATAAACACTAATATGTTTCAGTACAAGAGCACTATCAAATGAGGAATCAACATCCTCCGAAAGGATCCGTTTCCCGATGACCAACCAGATCATACCTTCTTCGGTAAGCCCTCCACCACGGGCGCTATGCGTATCCAAAGTCGAAGATCACCTTCAATGAATTTGAATGAATCAGACTTACGTGATCATGTAGGTCACGCCCACAATCCAGCCACCCAACCAAATCAACTTATTTCCAAGGAATTTGTGAAATGCACCCAACGGAGAGGTACGCGAAAACCGACCGAGTGAGTATTCAACAATGCTCAAGGGCAACGACCAGATGAACAAAGACAACACCCACGCGATCAGGAACGTAAGACTGCCTGTAAGAAGACAAAACGAGTCCAGGTTACGAAATCAGACGATATAAGGAACTGTATGACAGAATACATATAACTCGTCATGAGCTGACAAAAGTCTACTGCGCTAGGTCGAACTGTATAAATACCCAGGTGTTTCACGTTCTGAAATGCATCGTAAATTATACCTTCGGCCACAGCGTGCAGAACGACGATCTGGTTTCTCGTGAAGTGAAAGCTTCTCGTTAAACAAGATTCTAGCTTGATGTCCACAACCTGAAGCCAAAGTTTCATCGCGACGGGTTTCCTCGTTGTTTGAACCCATCAGACAGGGATGATAGTCTGACAGGAATAGATTATGTCTAATTAAACAGTAGGACATCACTAAGTCAAGCTGATTCCACCTTATTTCCAGTCGATTGTTATTTGCGTTGTAATACGGATGCAAAAAGATAAAAACAATCGTAAATTCATGAGCCGCTCAAGCCTAACCAATCGACTACAGTGGGTTAATAATTATGGTGTCCGGACACAAGTTTAAAAAAGTGTCACTCTTTTAGATACAGACTAAGAGACAACGGTCAAGCTCTTCTTCAGAGGAGGTCATCTACAACAGGTTTGGGATATAGAGATATGCTTCCCCACAGATATTATTCAATGCGACAGCACATCCCCTTGTGTCTCACAGAAACAGTTCGGTGTGCGGTTCAACAATGATACATCACGTAACAAGTGTTTCAAGTCCAAAATTCCACAACCATGTGGTTACGATGACATGAACGAGCAATCGTTAGGGTAAATAGCTATATTAGTATTCATAATGTTGAGTCAAATACCGAAATAATCAGTAGTGACTGGGTGAATAAGCATAGTGCACTGCCGAAGATTGAACGAACCACAGAAAAACCAAGAACATCACGTTTTACTAATACCGCCACGTCCCTGCAAACATAATCTGATCATTGTTAGTCTGCGCCTGGAGAAAGATCGAAGTGTGAACATACAGAAACGTTTGTCTTTGTGCTGTTCTGAGTACAAGGAATCGCGGAAAACAGCGACTTGAAGATACTGGACATGATGAACACGTAATAACCGAGCATTTCTCCCCAAATGAACACCTTAAGAATGACCTCACCAGGAAAATCTTAGGACCGTTTGAACTTATCGGAAAGGTAGACATACCACGTGAATATCATGGAACCATCAGACCAGATGCGCTACGATTAAGAAAACCGAAAATAAACACAAGAATAATAACTTCAACAAATGCTTTTACTCGGAAAACATTGTGGTCCATTCGAATATACCGGAAAAGTAAACATGTCCTTAACGAATGGTCCGTGTTTAATAAAACACAACAAAACCAGGACTATCATTCTGTCATGACACCAAATAGGTCACATGCAAAATAAACTGACGTTACATCCCCAAGCAGTTGTTTCAATAATCGGTCTACTGCAATAACGTTGTGACTCGTTCGAATGTATCGGAAAAGTAAACATCCCTCAAGTGAAAAGTCTGTGTTTTGACCACCCACGGTAGCTAGCGAAATCAGACGGTGAAAACTGTAGACTAAATTGGTCATTCCATGCATTCTTTTCAAACATGTATTTGCATACCAGAGGAGTCTTTAAGTCAATAAGAGCAGAATCAAGATGAGTTCAATGACACATTAACGGTCATGTGATTGCGTGATCTGTGCACAGCTGTGGTTAGGCGCGGCGTCTCCGATACGCTCTGAGAGAAGCGAATCTCGGTCATATGTTGTTACGGATAGGGTGAGGTCGAACTGAAGGACATAATGTGTTGGAAACTCCAATGTGCATTAGGTAGTTCATAAAGTGGGGATACCATGTTCATTTTAGTAGTCTTTTCCATCCTCATGTGGCTTCCACGGTCACAACTTTATGAAGCTATAGTTTGAGGTGAATACATGCACAATTGATAGACCGTCATCTTTGTCTTTTCTATTGTATTGTTTTCCCCCATCGCAACTCGTGAGTTGTGCACAATCAGCTGGGTCTAAACGGTGTTTGGCAATGACATCCACTAGAAGTGTTGATGGTTACCGACACAATGAGAAAAAACAAAATAGTCGATGAAGCCCCAGGATCAGTCCGACAAATGCCGGTAGCTGAAGATTTAGGTTCACATCTGTATTCCAGTGAGCTATTTCGCAATTTCGGCATCGATGTGAACAACCATAGCGGAATAGGTCCGGCGATGCATATACTATGACATATGCTAGTACGTCCAACATAACCATATTCGCAAGCGTATACGTATACATAACGGAACGTGCCCTGATTAGATATTGACATTTTTACAAGATTGGTGTGCTCATGTTAGGTAGGCATGATCACACACAGGTCTGTAGCGTTTCAATGTTTCTCTGAAGTTGTGAATCCGTTTCTTGTATGTCAGACGCAAAACGTCTATGAACACGATAGAACGAATGTATAGACCATAGACTGTTTGCACTGTATGGGAGAAAGGCTGCTGAAGTGCAAATACTGATCGGATCACATAACATTCCGGTTGATTGAAGGTTGCAGAGTCAATGCGTCTGGCGAGGTGTTGCGCGGTACTCATGCTCAGAACTCACGCGGATATTCCGGTAGAGACGAGTGTATACACTTGTGACGATGGCAATTTTGGCCGTTAAGTTTATATCAAACAGAATATGAATGTCGTGGTTTTCGTAGAGAACTATAGCAAAACCATGTATATCACATTGCCGTACTGCTGAAAATCCTGGACATCGTAACCACTCTATCTAACGAACAACCACTTCAACAAAAATCCTATTCGGATAACGTGTTGGTAATTTCGAATGTACCGAAACAGTAAATATGCTCCTGTTGGATAATACGTGTCATTCTGGACTAATTTCGAATCTGGGCATAAGTCACATCCATTACGATCGCGGTGTGATGTCACCAGATAGGTAGATTGTAGCTCACTATGTTTAATGTTTCAGTTTGCATTAGGCAATCACCGTTTCTTTCAATCAACTATCTTTATCTCATTTTGTTTAGTCAATATTATCATTGTCACCAGTGATAATAATGTACCCACATCCCAGGGAGCAGAAGACCGCGTTGGAAGTGAGGGAAAGTGCAACGTTCGTAATACATTTTCCTAACGGTTGTCATTACCCAAGGTGACAGACAACCGGGCTAGCTTGTATTCCTTGTAGCGCATGCACTCACGGACTCAGAGGGTAGATGGCCCCAAACGGGGAGACGAACCGGACATATAATTACCACTGGTTGCTGTCTTCATTTTTCCATGTCAGGTCTTCAGTTGTTTGCTCTGCATCTTACACCAGTTGGCTGGACCGTGTGACCATTGTGGTAGATAATCAATTGACGTTCTTGTTATAAAATCAAAAGACGTTTATTTATCTATCTCTAAATGAACTCACTTAATACCCATTATCAAGTGACCGCTTCTTAATCTTATCGTTTGTCACTCGTTACTGTCACCCGGTGCAAGGTTTCGAACACAGTTCACGATGGTCAAGTGTTTGGAGACGATTCAAGTAACACAGTTTTAATAGCAGTAACAGTAATATTGACAATAATAGTATTAGTAACACAGCCTTACGTTTGCGATCTTCAGGCATCAAAGGGATAAATCACTGTCGTCAGAAACGCCCTTAATTTACTATTACAGTCATAACGATACTGCACCATGATGCAGAGCGATGCTTTGTGCACCTCGAGGGCTCATTAGGCTAAACTGTATGGCGTGATAGTCACACCGAAAGACTCGTTCATAGGGAGCAGGCCAATAGGTAAAGGTCTGACAAACTACAGTCTCTTGATCCTCCAGGTTGGGGACTAGAGGACGTTTGAGATTATTTTTCGAAAAAAGTAATTGTTTCGGCACACTGCCACGTGCTTGTAGCACTAAGGTACCGGATTCGGGACCCGAGACTGTCTGAGAACCCTCATAGTTCTCCCGTATATGTGTGGACATCCTGGAAATATCTCAGCTCCTATCTCATTCCATATATCTCGGTAGAGAAGAACGACCGTAGTTCAGAATGAAATCCTGCATGTACTTCCTTAATACCCAACTCCCGAACTGCAGTGATTTTACGATGTATGATGAATGCCAGAACCGTGGTGATGACTGGAATCAAACTTATTCCCGATGGTTTCTTCATGAGCCTGTGAGCCATTTTTGAATATGAAAACTATTATCGCGTAACCCCAGCAGATGGAGGTATTATTCGTCATCCACACAAGTGGAAACAAATTTGTCCTCAAAGTTTTCTGTCTAAGATTATAACGTTGTGTATGAATATATGCGTATGAATATATTATTCCTCTGGATGATAGTTTCGTTGACAGGTGGACTGTAACTTCGCACCCAGTAGTTGTTGAGATGTTTGGGATTAGAATTGTTGCACATACATTCTGCGCTAATTTAATACGAATGCTTCAGGGCCGGCTCGTTTATTTTCTGAACAGCTAGTTGTTGCCATTAGCGGAGTTATCATCCATTGAATTTAAGGAGTTAACGTCAACGTGTCAACGCATGTTCTCAATGTACGTGTGTTTCAAGGAAAACGAGAGCCGTGCATAAAACTGTCCCGCTCGTGGTTTACAATTTTTTCAGGTTCCACTTTCGATCCGCGTTTGCCCGCGCACAAGGGTTGGTTAACCACTTGATTCGTTCTTAAGATTTTGGCGTCACATGATCCAGTTTGTGGATATACTCGAACTAGGGCTGTCCAATGCGGTTGTTACCTCTCCGACGTACAGTAGGATTCTGACTATTTTTGGCCTCCTCCCTAAAATTGGGGACGGGGATAGTTTTAGCTACTTCGGAATGCTGACCTCTCTAATTAGTGGTTTAAATGGAAACACATTGATATTCTTCCTCACAGTCATACTCAGGAGTGATATCATCTCACCCTCGAGCCTGGCGAATTTTGTCATCGTTCAACGGCGTTCTGTGTTTGTTCACGTGCATATCATTTTTCGAAACATTATACACGCACGGCTACACTCGCGTAACTGGGGCTTGTGCATAGTCTCCGTTATACTTCCTCGTCCAGTTCTCGCATGTCACATCTTCACTCAGTCGACTGAATGGGAACACAGGTTTGTGCGTGTGTGTGAACATGGAAGTCAATTTTTTTTACGTTTTTCGACAAATAGAACGAGGCATAACGACAAAATAAGCGGAGGACAAAGTTCCAGACAATGTTTTAATTGTCTTTGTCGTCGTCTGTCATTTTCTGTTTTTACTATACACTTCCTTTCTTTGTTTTCGACTTTTTTTCCCCTCTGGCTTACGAAATCTTCACGTTGTTGTTTTTCGACTCAAACCGAACCACACACACACGTTCGTGTGTGAACGATTTTATATTTTCCAGGGCTCATAAATGTTTGTTGACGCCTGTCCCAACGTTTACGTTCCCACATTTTTGTCGCTTTGTCGTCATATTTTTTAACTTGTCTCAACGGACAAACAAAGACTCCGATAATACCTTCACTTATCGTTCCACAACCTCGACTATCTGCGAGAAATACCTCTTCTATTGGATGACGACGAGAGCCTGTTGCTAATTCCCGTGCTCTTTGGACAGTCATTGTAATATTGTACCCGTTTGTGTTGTTGGAACAACAGAGTCAAGGCCTCTGCTAACGCATCTGTACCTTCAAAAAATGTGGACACGAGGTCATTTGAGAAAAGTATTTCCAAGTATTTCGGAATAAGTTTTGCAGGCTCAAAGTGTAAAACCCTCCTACAAAATTGCTGTAATTACATAGATTTGATGCTGAATAATGAAATTATAGAAATTGTTGACCGGTTTGTTCACTTGGGAAGCTGCAGCGGCGGTGGAAGAAGAGATGTGGAGGATGAAACACGAATAAGAACGGTATTCCATAATCTGGCACACCTCTGGCGACAGAGAGGCATCTCTCTGAGGCGTAAGTGTCACATATGTGAGGCAACTGTGAAGGTTGCATTACTTTACGGCTGCAAAACTTGGCCGTTCAGGAAAGAAGATAAATCATCTTCAGGTATTTGACCACCGATGTCTGCATTCGATCGTTCGCATCGGATGACACCAATGAGGAAGTAACAAGAAGGTTAGGAAGCAGGTATTTGGTAGTAATTGCCAAACGATCTTTTTAGTTCAGTCCACACATCTTCACGTACTTAGAGAGCTAGACCATTCACCAAGGATGCCAGTTGCAGCCAACTGGCGTAAGGTGCAAAGTGGACAAATAATGACTTGAGGTAGAGAAATCAAGTCGTTCAATAAAGAGTTAGCCAATGTAGATCGTATTCACAGAATCGGTGACTGGAGACTATAGATGAGATGTCCGCTAATCGGGTCTAATGACCTGAATGTTGTTGTAGTTTGGCCGAATTGTCTGCACATGATGATGTAGGACAGTGAAACCCGTAAGGAAGCTGTTTTGTTGATGACACCTCAATTGTACATATAGCTTGATTGTTTGTTTGCAAGGTGTAGATATTTTGATGTTGAATGTTTGCATATAGACATAATTGCTTAGCAGTCAAATCCCCTCTTCTTTCTTTCGTTTCTCCCTTTCTTAATCAGCGCTTGCTTTTTCATCATGGTTATATGGCGGTTAAGCAACAGAGAAGACAGCTGGTGTATTGTTGTTCACAATGAGGTTAATGATAACTATCTCAATGTTGGAGATTCGAGCTTCTGTCGTTCCCTATATCTCTACCGCTGTTGATACAGCTTCCTAGTTATCTAAACCGGTCAAATTTCATAAATTCATTACCGAACATTATTTATTCATAATCACAGCAGCCGCGCAGAATCATTTAGAACTTCAGGTCACAAAGCATATTCCGAAGCATTCTGGCAGACCGTGAAATAGCGTCAAACATTAACTGCTATTTGAACATTTTCGGCAACACATTCAGATAGGAGGTCCACATCGGTACTGTATGGATATCGCAAATAATCCATCATTATTTCATCTTTGCAAAACTGAAGAAATAGTGAAAGTTGACCGTCTTGAAACGGTCGAGCAGTTCACCGTAGGCTCTGACCTGAGCTGAAGTATGGGAATAGAGTGTTAGTAGTAGGTTGATATGTTTAATTGGTATACCTACTCTAAAATTTACTTTGAACATTTTAACCTGTAAACAAACAAGTCCTCGGTTTGAAGAATATTTCTTCAGGTTCGAGACTTCAGATATTTTTACGGTTGATCCTATCGTTTCAATTCTAATTGATTTTTCCCGTAAGCTTCTTCACTATGACTATCCTAGTGGAATCGAAATCAGATATACAGTATTCGCGCAACCGCGATTCAAGCCGGAACTCCCCTTAAAGTAAACAAATCGTCATTCTGTCACGACTGTTCTGAACATAAGGATGTGAGCATGTAGCGATAAGTCAGTTACTGATGCACACAGATAACGCCATTCAAACTCTTGCGAATTTAACGAAGGCGAGGGTGAGCCCAATGGATAATCACGTTATAATAGTCTCTGTCGTTGTCAATTCAGACACGACAGACGCTAGAAACACGCTCAGGTCTGGTGACAAGGAAAATCGAGTTTTACGACAGGATAGATCAATCACTGTCAGTGAGAAATGATACTCAAGTCCTTGCACCTAACAGGAAGAATAATTACAAGCCCCGGGTTTCGGTGATTTCAAGCAAACGGTTAATGCTACTCAGAAACAGATCCAGGTTGGCAAACACGTACTTCAAACAAGCCCCGCAAATACCACATTAAATTTAAGTTGAGCATTCTGTGTAAGTCGAAATACACACTTAACAAGCTGCCACGTTATGGTTCGACCACTCAGGTCTCTCCTTGCTTGAAGATTTCGCACTGGTCGTTAAATCAACAGAAGTTCGTTACAAGGGATATTTTTTCCGCCAGTCCGTTGACAGTGTCATCCATAGCCCAGCGTCACGTAACAAATGTAGACACTGTACGGTTGATCATTTGCGGAGTCTCAAATGAATTAAAACCGACATCTCTTAATTTGCATTAGAGCTTGTGTACCCCGCAACACAACCCACACACTAGTTTACAGATAATATTTGCTACCGTAAGCCGCAGTGTCCATTTGTGTATAACCGACGGAAATCGACACACCTCATACTAGTGAGGTTATTCAGTGAGTTGCTAAACAAAGTCAAAGAAATGACCACCAACACAGGATCACACAATGGGTGACGTAAATCTCATCCTTCAAACGCGATGAACGAACCGACCACGCTGAAAAAGAGAGATGTCAAACGTATTTAAGACACAAACATTTAAACATTCCCACAACTTTTGCATCTTTGACACGCTAACTCAAACGTGTATCATGTAGCACATGACTCGCAGTATCGATTTGTTTATTTTATTCCTACATGGACACTACACCCCATCTTGGGGGCCATGCAAGCCTCATACCTAGAAGATATGCATTTCGTTGAAAATGATGTTCACCAACACGTCAGCAAAAGGCCTAACACAGAAAGAGATGCAGGTGCCGCGTGGATTGAATGATAAATAAGGCGGTCCTCAATAAAAACATTCCGTGAAAGTATATCTTTGAGCTAATCATGCCATAAGATCCAACACTTGCTCATCTTGAAAAAGCCACCAGTTCGGCTTTTATGCAAATTCGTTTCAGTATATATAAGATCGACAAAAGACTTCACGGTTCACTGGCGTTCTGATGATGCAAGCATTAAAGGTTTATCTCCACATGCAAATAATAAAGAAAAAAGGCGATCTGTAAATCGAATAAAACGTGACAAACATAAGATCCTTCAACTGACGTTGAATGCAACAAAGATTTCATCCGAACTGAAAGCGACAGAGGACTTCACGAGATTGTTATCAGGTAGATTGAACACCACTCACAATTGATCGCAGCTGTCACATTCCCATTGACTTTCCAGTCGACCCATTTTGAACAGAGGAAGCACTAGACGAGAGTTTCGCTCTCAATAGAGCTCGTCAGTAGTGCATATCCTTGCCGCGGAGGGGACTAGAACTCCGGCGACGCTTTCACGAGGCAACCATGTCGACCACTACGCCACTGACCTCATATTAGGCACCACGGAATTATCATATGCGAACACTCAACCACTTTCGTTTGTGGGTAATGCGCGATGGCCAACACAGTTGCCTCACGAAAGGGTGGCCAGGGTTCCAGGTCTCGACCGTGGCGAGGATATGCATTACTGATGAGCTCCAATGAGAGTGAAGCTCGATTCTAGTGCTCCTTTTCGAAAGTCAACGGGAATGTGACAGCTGTGATCAATTGTGAGTGGTGTTCAATCTATACGAAATCCAAGATCCCCTACTACTTATCAGTAAGATTGTTGTCGTCTAAACTACTGAAATCGAAAACGATTAGTTCCAGTAATCATGAACACAGCAAGTGTCGTTTGTTGTGGATGAAGGCCCACGTTTTAAAGACACTACAATGAAAATGTGTACTTTGATAACAAAAGTAATCCAGTCCGGATGCCTCTGGCGAACGGAAGCGGTAATGGCATAACTCGTAGAAGGGTGAGGTGTGCTCTGGCAAACAAACTGGGAACAGATGATCAGTGATACCTTTTACACAAGCCGCATATCCCAGGAAAATGGCACATTCTTCTCGGAATACATGTGCTGAACGAGCTGGACTGTAGGTGTGATCAAAAATCTCTGGGATAATCTCGCTTGAAATGTGAGCAAAAGTGCTTCGATTACACAACAGAGCTGGGAGTAACTGAAAGGAAGAATGAGGTAATCTAAACCCAACATACATTGATCTATTTGACAGCAACATGTCCAAATGAAGCAGAACCAAGGAAGTACATCCTACCACCTTCTTTCGACAGACCACACGTGGAGATAGTCTCAAAGTTCCGTAGAGTATTTTTGCAACTTATGTCATTAGCTCCGATAAATAAGCGGGTACCAAACAAGTTTTATTTACTATGATGTGTACTGATCTGTAGGGCACATACAAAAAAGCAAGCACTTTAACGACGCATGTCGGCAACGCGTGGATGGGTCATTTAGGGACAGAGCTGGAAAGCAATAGTTACTGCATCATCAATCAACCCATAAATTTGATACACAAAAGAAGCGTAAATAAAAACTGACCGAAGGAAGTTTATAGTTGATAGGCATACTTTGAAACTGTTGCAACAAGAGCGGAATGTTTATACTTTCCAGTTATCATTCTAATGTGTCAAAAATTAATTGAACGTATTGACAAAATTCAACTTGACTATATTCTAGTACAGCTAGCGCTGTGAGTCAAGTATATCGGAACAATAGTTGTAGTTTCTAGTGTTCAGGAAGTGCACAAAAAAACCTGTTTACTGTTTGCCAAATCTGTCAAATTTTTCCGGCATAATCCGTAGCTATTTGACTTAGACTATATTTTGCCACATCAGCATACTATATGAGAACTGACTACTCTGAAAACAAACCGAATTGTCAAGTTGCAAAATAATTGGGATTTTCAGCCTGAAAATAGGTTAGCGTTCTAGTGTTGAACTGTTCTGGCTTTCTTTTAAGCAGAGAGCGGTTAGCACTAAACACCTGTCTGTCACAAGATTGTATAGTCCAGGGAATACCTAAACTATCAACAATAATAGGTATTTTGGTGTAACTGAATTCTTTATCGACCTAAATAACAATTCTTTGGTTACCCTAAATAGTCCAACTGGTACATTTTTACACTAAATGGATGGCGTCTCTGCAAGAATTGTAACTGTTGCTCATAGTGTATCAGATGCTCAAGAAGATAAACATGAGTCTACTACATGCACACATAAACCGTCGTGAGCTGAATGGATCACAATGTAGCTCGGAATGCTCACCACAACCGTCAACCTGTGCGAGTCTTCAAAAATACAACTCAAATGTTAGCGGGAAGATAGCGTGATTTCAAGGTTCAAGGAAGTTTCAGTACTTCAACAGCGTAGAGCCTTGAGTTACCTGTTTGAAACAACGGTATTTCGGTTTTATGAGCGATGAGTGGCTCAGAGGACCACCGAAGTGACGATACAAACCTTCTAACCATAGCTTATGATTCGCTTTGAACATAATGCATTCTCACATGACTGCTATTGAGCTGCACACCAAACCGTCTCCTTAAAAGGCTCCACGGTGCTTGACTCAACAGTATACGATGCACCGTCAGAGAGACCTGCATACAGTATATTTTGAACGGACGAACGGATTCGACAATGCCAATCCCGACGGTTAACACGTACCAACCGGAGGCGACTTTAGCGTGTGCGTGACACGTGCTGCTGGTGGTTTGATTGGTTGGCATAACCGGGTTCGGATTGGGCAACACCAATCGTCGATGGACACACAACCGGCCGTACACCGCGTGAAAAGCATGTTTGGTCGCGCAATTCCGAAGTGGGCTATGCACAGACATCGGCACTTGCTTTCCCACCTAATTGAGTTATCAACCTAGTCACAACATTTGAGACAAACGAGTCGTGTTGATTACTCGGCATGTAGACCACTGATACAAAACTTCACACGAAACGTCAGACACCAAGAGACTGTGTATCTGCATGTTGGTGCAGCATTCGCAGAGGTTTGATAGCTTAACAGGCTTTCTGGTTTACGCCTACACGCTTTCTCTTTGCTCGTCTTGTCACCTGTTTTTTAATTGTTCAGTAAACACTAATAGGAATTTTAAAAGTGGAATGGATTTTGTCAACTTCTGGCAAAAAAACTGAAACCGTTTCTTGGAAAAAATTATTCATTCGATCCCTGCAACACAGTCGTTCTTTGACCATGTTCGAAAAGATTGGCAGGCGAGCAGACTTAATGAAATCTCGACACAGGTTAAGGTTGCAGCCAATCGACAAAGAGAGGTGACGATCGCTTTCACGGAAATAAATAAAAAAAATTTCAGCAAGCTACGAAGATTTCTTACCTTGTGCACAGCTGGCAGTCGCGATAATACGAGGAAATCGCCAAATGTTTCCCGTTCCAACGACACAGCCCAAACAAGACAACAGTACACCGATAGAGCTATCGAATGAGGCGAGTTCGGCTTTAGTTGTTTGTTGTCGCTCACGATTTTCTATTGCTTCACGGACGTTCTTCAAAGAAGAATGACAGAGATTAATTACAAGAAATTGTGCCTGGTAGGATGGGTATCGGCAAAAAAAGCTAAAGAGATACAGACCAGTTATCGCATGTACCATGAAACACACGAGAATGAAGAAACGAATGTTTTGCCATAAACTGCGTACAATTCACATCTGATACCAGCTCCGCTCGAGGATTCACAATTCAACAACAGTGCGCATCCTTCTGCAAATAGAGTTGATGTCCACCTCTCCTATTCGTGTTGACCATTCTTTCATCAATTCCACACAATGGAAAGTTGTAACAACTGATAAAAGCTTGTCTGATACGTTACAACACAAGAAAAAACGCCCAGCTGTGATCTATGCCTATTGAAGTGCGGAGATTAAACTAGCGGTAAAAACATCTGTAACCAGCGCAATCGTCGTTCTTACCCATCAACCATAGCACGTGGTACAAACAAGTAAAACAAGTGCTCATGCAGTTTCAATTGGTCATTTTTACTGCATTCCAGTCTTGTGACTGATCACAACGTAAAACTATACACAATTCCTCGACACAGACGACCAAAAAGGAACTGGACACACGCGGTTAATATCCAACAGCCGAATTACTGAAGCCATGAACTGTAAGATATCATACAGGTAGAATACTGTCAGACAACCTAAACAACAGAAGCAATCGCGGTGGCCAGGCTCAAACACCAGACGTGAGATTGATGGCCAAATACGGTTACCACTGAACCACCACAAATTCAAAATGAATCAACATTTATGCCGACTGAGCACCTAGTATACAGGCGGTCTTATCGAATGAAGTAGTTGACGAATGAACAACACTAGGGAGTGAAAAGGAAAAACATTCAAATATTTGATCGTTACAAAAGCAAAAGCAGAGGTAAGAACAAAGCATAGGCCATATTTCCAAAGATATTCAGTACGAATTCGCCACATGAAAACTGAGCCGAGAGATGGTCTTCCTTTAATGTGGACTCATGATGGTCATTCGTCTTAAAGTTGCGCTGTCACATCCCTATTGTGTCTGTATAGTCTCATCCGCTCCTTCTGAGCTAATCTTCACCATTACACCTGATCGCAAAACATTAGAAGGTTTGATTTACACGGTGTTATCAAATTTATCAATCCGGGCACACCTGCTCAACAAGAACGTCAGGGTTGCGACTAATCAAGCGCTTGAAGTTGCATATAGAGAAGTGCAGTTTCAGGGGTGGTTAGCATCCGTCAACTGAAACCGGGCTCACATGAACATAATAAATTTGCGCAGGCGATCAACTTTCAGTGATCCGATTATCAGAGCTCCACCGCATCTGAAATAAACTCACTTTAATGTCGGGCGATAGCAACAGTCTCTCCATATGTTTCAATCAGAACCCCAAAATGAATGCTACTCGTCTACAACTAACTACCCTCCGGATCTGCAAAGTTTGTAAAATACCCAATCCCAGACGTGTGTGTTTATGTCTGATTCTTAACTGCCAACTTATTGCTGTCTATTGTCAACAACAACATTTCGCATACAAACAGTATGCACTCGTCGGTTGAGACTCGAGAACATGGACCGAGAACCCACTTTTGAAAAGGCACTGGATTCTGTCAGTGAGCTGACGGCGGGCTGAATTCAACTATCACAATGATCCGAAAATTAATGCTCCCTCGGCTTCTTAAGCGTCACGTCACCTCTCCTCGCTTCTTAAACGCAACGACGTCATCTTTCCCAATTAACACGGATTATGTGAACACCAAACTCACAACAATCGCAGCTATCCAATATAAAACTACAAAAATGTTCATGGGTCAATACGATGACTAAGCATGATGTAACTATGTCAACTTGTCAACGTCAAAGCGAATGACATTTAGAAGACATTGTAGATCTTCATTTCCTGATGTGTGAAACTCCCCTCCAATTTGATTTCATCTCAGCATTCTTATGTTTCCACACTGCCCAATCATGGAAACACTTATCTGCAACTAAGGAGATAAATAATAGCAGAACAATAAAAGAAGAGCTAACTCTGACGGTTGTTTCATTCTGACGTTATACGAGTTGTAAAGTCATAAATGAAAGCAAATTAGTGAAATACACGGTACCGTCTGTCAAACAAATCTCCCTCGGCATTAGGTGACCAGCTGCATGAAACCAGGTGCAGAACGTGGCGCAAATGAACATCAGTTAGGTAGGTTTTTAACCTAACCCGCATGTATTCTATATATGCGAATAATTAGTCACCTACATAAGTACGTAAGTTCCATGTTTGGACTGTCGGCACGGTCAATCCACTGGCAGGCTGAAATGACAAGCCGTAGGTTGTAGACCACTGATTCGGATAGAAGAAAGACAATATGTTCCTGGCTGCAGACATCTACAATGGTCACCCCAAAGACAGAGAACTGACTGATACCTTCACGAAACAACCAAGCATCTGGTTTGAAGTGATCTGTCTTCTAGTGATGAGGTCAAACAACTCCAGCCATTTTCTAACTTGCCAACAATTTTGCAAAGGTTTGTAGTGCGTCACTTCCAACGATTACCAGTAGCGATCGATTACAAGTGAGGAATTACAAAAATAAAAAAGGCCAGTCCTGCCCTGTGTGGCAAGTGCTGACCGCTCTTCATTTAGCGGCACTGGTTAGCAAACCTGTTGGTTTAGATGTATAGAGTTAACCGTTGACACTGGTTATAGCTACAAGGGCACGAAACGATAATCCCTTAATGATTTATGATGCCTTCCCTAAGAACGACACTCAACTGTTTGGATTTATCAAGTGAGACCAGTGTGAAAGAGGCCCATACTAATCATCATCACCATAGACAGCAATACATCAGTGGTTCACATTGATGTTTAACCGCCACACAACCACGAAGAAGAGAAAAAAGCGAACCCTGTATAGGAAGAGAGAAAAAAGGGAAAGAGGAGGGGACCTAACCACTAAAAACAGCTACGTCTATATTCAAACATACAACATCAAGCTTATGGACTGTGGCCTCCACCGACTAAGCCGCTGTCTCGGTGCACATTAGTTTGATTCATCCCATTGGTTAGATGCACACGATTCACTTCATGACGAACTAATAACGGCAACGATAGTAAAAGTCGAAATTTTTAGGCTAGTTAGCATAAGTTACCTTAACGTCCGTCCTATTACCCGTCATACTAAACACCCGCGAGATTTTTTTCTACCTCCTGACAGCCTCCAATACAAACGCTAAGTTCTGGGATAAATGAATGGGAAAATCTGAATCCGTAGTCCAATCGTTTCTAGCCTAAGTTCTTATTATTGTGGCCGATAGAATTAATAGGCATAATTAAGGTAGACAGTCTGCGGAGTAGGTTGTTGAGTACTCAGACAGTAGCTTAGTTCATGACGAGAATGATGAATCCGAACAAAAAAAGAAACCGATCACGTGGGCGAACAAAATTAGCAATTAAGCAATAAACTATAAATATCCAAAAATAGCAAACAACTAGTAAGTCATTTTGGTTGTTGACAGTTTAGTGAAAAAAAACGAGCTACCAAATTCACAGTTTTAAGTTCTAACCCTAACCGTCTTTGATCACTTTCGTCTCCTAGATTAAAGCGATCTGATAGCATTCTATCCACAGCATGCGATTCAGTGGATCATGTGTTAGTACTTGTCACGACACGAATACACTCATACTACAACGGTGTTCTGTTTTAAATGAAGACAATTAGCACATTAACTATATTCAATAGGTAACATCCTCTCTGGTGCATAACTCTGTCCATAACACTGGTTCACTTCCAAATATTTTAGTATATCAGAATACACAGCCCATACTAGGTACATGGTTTGTCAAAGCCATACGGTGTGACATATATCAAAGGTGTGTAAGCGTGACTTATCAAACAACCATTAAGCAGACATTAAAGCTACCTATAATTACCTAAGTTTTTAAAAAACGTGAACGGCAGTCTAAATTCGCTAACAAAACTAAAGGCTTACTAATCTAATTTCCGCACAAAACGTTCCCAGACATGGCATGATATTAATACCAATATACAAAATACTGCTTACAAATTCATAGTCCGTCTTTACTGTATTTCTTTTAGAGTTGTTGTGCATTCCTGCTGACTCCGTAGTGCAATTCGGGCTCGATATCAAGGTCTCCTTGGGAATGATAAAACCACAATCGGAAAGGCCAGCCATCCGTAAAGCGACACAACTACGAGCGCCTGAACACATGCGTGCACCACGCGCGTTGCGAGTACGCTATAGTTAGCTACGTGATTTCAGGCCGCATGTTTATTGGACAGCATATCAGATCAGTCAGGTGGGCGTGTCTGTCACACTATGAAATCCGAAGACTTTCATACGATAGGACACATTGCAATCGGCCTTCATCGCCGCAAAGGCGTGGGCCGAAAGCCGTGAATGAGCCGAGGCGGTCGGGTCATATGGTGGTTGAACGGAAAAATAATGCGCGCACCTGGGTTTACGCAGCACGGGCGGACAGACCGTGCAAAGATCCCACTGTCCCTGAGCCGATGCTTCGGCTCACGTGATCACTGTGTTTCTTATTGGGATGGAACCGACATTGGCGTCACTTTTGTGGTTGTCTGTCATTAAATTCATCCGTTTAGTGAGAGTTTACGCCGACTCTGGTTATCCTTGCCTTTGTTATGCAGACGCTCTTATTATGCCCAAACTACGTGCTTACTACAAGTTCTTATCCTTCTCCAAGAGGCTTTGATCAATCTTTGAGATTCGCCAGCGTGTTAGACAATAATGTAACAATCGTTTTTTTCTCTTAATTCCATTAAGCAATATCCGCCAAGGGAAATGCATTTCCTCTTCGGGAAAGGATAACCAGCTTCTGGTGAAATGGTTCATTTTTGCCTTGCCGACAGGGAATTAGGTCATAATACTGTGTCCGCCAGATAATTGTTTCTTGCGTTCATTTTACAACCGGAGATCATGTCTTTGTGCTTTTCAGTGTGTCCCAATGTACAACTGGGTTCTGCCCAGTTATGAACATGACGGGTTGTATAAGTGACCCATTCAGAAGTGAACTGTAGCCGCATAACATTGAATGGGAAAGCGGCGCTGTAAGCTATCGGTTAGTTTTGAGTGGATAACTGTAGATGCAAAGTTGATGAATTTCTACTTTCCACGAATTGCAGTTAGACTTCCTCTTTTACGTCTCAAGTATCGTGTTAGGGAAATGGGTAGTGGAAATTAACTTTGAATATGTTTAGAACACGAAATCCGTTCAACTGAATCGTCTAAACAAAGGGAGACAGCCTATCGTCAGTCACCATTCAGGAATGAACCATGAGTTCACAACCACTGGATGAATATGACAACTGGCCACTTCACAACTCTATGGATTATAATCAAAACTCGAAGTATGAATGCTTATGTAGACCAACTTTAGAAACACCTTTTACAATCTGACGGTAATTCGGGAAAAATACTGACCGTTCACTAGGGTTTTCATGTCCTGCAAGGCGGGGTATACAAGCAATCCGGTTGATCCACTTTCATACTTCACTTATTACTACAGAATTAATTACGCAGAGCTACACAGAACTGCACCTACTTGGAACCTGGCGAATGTGTGTAAACGTCGATATGCATATGATCTTAATTCAATCTGACCGGACATCATGCACAAACTGCGACGTTTGATAAAGGTCGCACTGCTAGTGTCCTTGAACGTTTGGAATGGTTATTAACAAATTGTTCCATGGTGGAATGAAGGATTCGCATGTCTCCGGGATAATAAAGTTGCAGGTATACAGAGGCTGGTCATGTTGAAGAAACATCTTGAAAAAGTCCTACACTCAGGCTAGCGTGGGTTACACAAAAATGACACGTATTAATTGAAAATGTGCTGAATTAGTCCCAGAAAATGAGAAGAGTTGGTAACTGTGTATGGTGTCTGCCTCTTGATCCAGACCCCAAATGGAAGACGCTACTGGTAGTATTGACACGTACTGGGCTGTCAAGTCGAGAAAACCAGAAGAACAGTGATCTGAACAGCACTAAGCAATTACAGTTTATTAGAAAAACAGTAGATATGTATCAGTATTTACGACTGCTTTTGGGCGACAAGCGTCTTGCGTTTTGACTGGCCAGCTCTTTGTTACGTTCCCCAACATTGCCCTGATCAACTCGCCTGTTTAAATATGACATGCGTCCAATCCACTTGTTTTAATCACCACGTACAAACGAATTCGATGGAGCAGCTGACTGTCGTTCTTGATTGGTTGACGCTGATCGACCACAATTCCGACAACAACAGGTTGTGCCTGAGATTTGATTGGCTGGAATTTCTCCATTCAGAAAAGCATTCCAGGTGCTGGCTATCAAGAAACAAGTAAGCTACCTAAACCTCTGGTAGCATTCGATTGTGGAATGGAGTACAATGTAACTTCATTAAATAGACGCTTACGATCTGACCCTGATTTGGCCAAAGATTTGCATGATGTTTTTAAACGATTCTACGAGCAAGCTGTCGCTTTGGTGGAAGATGTAGGAGCTTCATCTTACTGTGCACATATAATTTCTAACTTTCAACTCTTGTCCCCACCTCAATAATATTTTCCACCTGTCGCTTTCCTACTGTTATAATCAAGAAAGTTGCTGCTATAGATTTGCCAAGTGTACCCCCTTTTCCATTTCTTTCAACTGCTATACACGTCATCCACGTGAGGTAGATATCATTTCATTCTTCTTAATTATGTGAAATTCCCTCTCTCATAAAGTCATTCCACTCGTCTACAATCTCCAAATTTTTAAAAGCCGAACGCATAGCTGTCTAGTAATCGTCAATAACCGTTTCCGTTTTCTAGCCAATTGTATATGGAATATCTTCGGATTGTATACTTGTCCCTTACTATGTAACTTTACGTTTGTGTAGTAAAAAGCTGTGTTATTCATCGACATGTCGGTGACATACGAAGAAATCTGTGACGGGGACGAACAATGGATGTGAATGGACTGTACAACAAGCTAAATGGAACCAATCGGACAACGTAAAATGGCTCATAGTGCAAGTGGTGTCACTGGCACAAACTATCACGGCATGACCAGGGTAAAATAGGTACTAAGTCACCTACTGCATACAGACAATTTACAAAGAAAAAACGGTTATAATGACCTATTAAGATGTTTCCTTATTCAGTACAGAAATGTGTCTGACTTTAGCCATTTCATATTTTGGTCAGAGTCCTACCTTTGTGTTGATCACCTCCTGAAGGTGACACAACAGTACGGACAAACAATAGATAGCTTTGAAAGAAAATCTGTTGTCGTTGGTTCAATGAATCCCACTGTTGATTTTTCAGACCACTAATACGGCCATTCCTCACCGTATGTGGTCCGAACTCTAAACGTGTTCACGATCGTTTCTACTCACAGAATTCCATTCCATTGGTAACAGAATTGGATAACTTAGATTTGTCTCTAAGTTGCCGGGGGTTTATCCAACACTATGTCAGAAGCGAGAACAACACGATTCTTGACGCATATTTGCCAAGATTAGTGGTTGCAATCACCTCTTCTTTTGTGAAGTCAAAACGTGATCGCACCAGGGTCGTTCATCAAGCGATTTCTAAGTGGAAAAAACGTTTTCGTATGAAAAATACATGTGTACATTCGGTCAGATAACTAACACCTGTTGCGTAAACAATCAGTACTCTAAAACCGAATTTGACACAGTATGCCATCAACAATTTTCAGAGACGATTTAAATACGTTATATAGTTGAAACTTGGACACTGTTTGAAAGCTGTCTTCTTACATTATGAACACTTTCGGACTATCACAAACGTCGCCTACTGAGTGCACTTGTGTATCAACTTTCCAGGTCCAAATATGTGTAACTCCTACCTAACACTATCTCTCTTAAGTGCATGCGAGTATATTTTTTATTTCCCCCGTTTTTGACAGTTATTTGGATTCTGACAAATACGTTTTTGTTTTATCGCATTAGTTTGATAGTTGTGCGAATAGCTGGTTGCCTATTATTGTACCTTGCTAGAGTGGTGCATGTATCACACTTTTTGGAAGCAAAACAAAAGAACTCTTTTAGGCACGAATGTCATGGTATTTGATTACAATTCACTTTTAGCCTGGTAAAAACTAAACTGTAAATCATTCGCTGAAACGACCTGTTGATCAAAACTGTTTAAAGTGTCTACTTATTTGTTCTGTTAACTTGTTAGGATGTACTGCAGCATTATGATTCAATCTTGTTATGATCATTTGGGACAGTAAGTTTGTCGTTACGTGTTGCTAACTGTCTTCGTAGAAAACCGTAGAATTTCTAGAGTGGTTATAAACTGGTAATCGTCCAGTGTTGGATAAACTCTTCATATGGACGTCATTGTTTTCATGATAACTAAAAATTCTCCAATCCGAGCATTGCTGCCCAACAGTGAGTCACTCAATTACAATCCGTGCTAAATTGGTCCAACGCCAGTGCAATACATTAATAATCTTAATGTCCCAGAATGTACACTAACTGGATAATGCGGCAAACATCGATGCGTTTGGTCGTTAGTGTGATTGGAATAGCCCAGTCAATCATCCGTGAAGGCAAACAAATATACGTGGCTCATAACTAAATGTGAAATAGGCAGGGGGTCACGAATTCCTAAAAAAATGCAAACACTACCTTGATAGCCATATCAACTCAACTGAGCGTTTCTAAGGTCTACATACAGTGGTGACTTATTATTCAACGCACTTGCACGAAGGATAAAAGACTAGTCCATCAATGTCACTTAGTCTAAGTTGTAAACATGTTAACCTCCCGGACTGTTTCCCTTGGCGGTCTAGCTAGCACACTGCCGTAATAACTCCATAGGAGACTAAAATTGAAGTGCACTTGGTTGTGACAAGCCGAATAAATAAGTTTTATGGAACTCAATAGCAAACATTTTGAGTAACGGGTATGGTTCGAAGTAAAATTGTTCTGCGTTTTCGAAGGAATCTGGACTCAGGACACGCAGTGAACGCACAGTCACCCGACCACATGCGTGCACTCTGACTCGCATTTTGAACAGACTTGACTAATCTTCTTTCCTACATCATAACTGATCGGTCTATCTACCAACTGCCGGTTACACTGATTCTAATGTGGCACCTGCGTCCCATCCCATGGATTGTGCAGTCCAGCTCGATGGCACGAAACACAACACGTACATTTTAACAAAAGAGCAACAGACTGAACTTGTTTCTTTATGTAGGATTTTATGCCAACATAACAGAGATTGCCAACTATTTTGGTGCTTGGTATTTGGGAGTTTGAGAACTAGTGTTATAGTGGGTTAGAAGTTTAACTATATAGTTTGAAAGATCAGATACTACGACTAGAGAGTGATATGAATATGACATCAATGAAAGGCGCTCGCAGACCGAAACGAGAATACCACACCCAAACTTCCTAAAAAAAGACAAGTCCATTTATAAACTCACAGTCTGCTTTTCACAACACATGTTTGTTTGTCTTCTGACTAACACCTCATGAACGGTGTGACCGGCCATAGCACTCTGCTGGAACGTTACGCTGAGAAATTATCTTGTTTGTCCATTAATTATTGTCTTCTTCGAAGCGCCAAGCACCGAACGCTTAAACACCTGACAGCCTCTGGTACATTGCCTAGCACTCAACGCACGAATAAAGTATGTACTGCAGAGGAAGTGACACAGAGAGGCTGTGACCAATCGACTGATCAACAACGGTCAAATTAGTCTGACACTGGAGTTGCGTAACCAATGTGTGTGCGTCTGGTGAGTGAACGTGCACCCGCATAAGGCGACCAGTCTGTTTTACCAAAAATTCAAGCTATGTTTGTCTTTCTCCTCGTCTCTATCAAGCCTCTTTGCCCCCCCATCACTGCGTTCCAGGCAAAATCAGACGACAGTTTTACTTGCGAGTACACTTACAAAGTATACATCATTTGTACATTAAGCGAGCTTGCGAACACAAATTTCTGTTATCCAGTCTTCTACACAGTATCATAGTGTGAAATACTGTACGCTTCGACAATGTCTACCTGAAGGTATTGGTCCGCGTTTGATCAAATTCAATTGCAATGGTACCTAAGTGGAAGACCGCATTATGCTTTTGAAAGAATGCACCTTTCCGGTTGCCTAACTGGCAACGACCAAAACGGAATCGGCCGTAGAGTTGAAATTGGGATTTGGCAAACGTCTATGTATTGAATGATAGTTAACTAGGTAGACAATGATCAAAACACAACATCAGATGCGGTTGTCTGGGGTATTTGAGAAGCAACGAAACTTCCAGTCATTCATAGTAAAGTGGTCGTCTAATTCAAGTGTGGTTAGAAATCACCTATCTTCCAACAAGTATCCAATGATAACCGAATAAAGTAGTGAACAGTAGATTTGTTTTTAGGTACCAAGATTTTAGAGGATTCAGTTAATGAAATGTTCCACACCAGGGTGACAGAACTTAACCCCCCACATAAACGCAACTCATTGTGCTCAAAATATACCTGCGTCACAAATCCGTTCATTTCTCGTGACGTTTAAGTTACGACTACAATCGAATAATCGCCAGGTAAATGCAGTCTACTTTGGTTGCTCCAAAGTTTACTGATGGAACAGCGTACTGTATCTTGTTATGAAAACCCTATAACTTCGACCTGGAGGAGTCTGTCTACGAGACTCGGTGATCATTTACTCTAAAGTGGGTTTACCGTCATGAGTAGCGGACGAGTTCCAGACATTTCACCAACCCACTTAGGCGACCAGCAGAGATCTACTTCAGATCCTCAAACAATTATTTGCTAGTGAGTTACCAAGTGTCGTCAGGTCGTCAGTGTTATTTTGTGCTGCGAAGTCTCCGGAAGGTGCGGAAACCATGCACAAAAATCTCACCTGCCATAATCGATAGTCGATAAACGAATACTTGTCGTCTGACGTGACCAAGTATAACAGTGTCATTCATCCGTTTATTCATAACGGTCATGAACCTGATTAGAAGTTACTGTGGCCCGAGCGCCCACCCTCGCCGCAGCCGTGACGTGGAATTACTTGAAATAAAAGTTTCCAAAACGGTTTTTAAAAAATAGACAAAGCAAGTCTCACCCGCCATTAGAATTCTGATCTTATCAGCTGATCTGGTTTGTCCACGCGACCGTGTGTGTAGAGGGTTGTCTTGTCCACATCATACCGTTATATACCATCATACGATATCATAGGTAATTCATGCACATACAATATTTTATACCCGGTAGGAATATTACTGTCTTCTGAAGCAAATATCACTTGGGATAATGTTACGCATAACCCCCACCTGTTTCTTCAGTCCCTTTTTTACTCAAACCACTAACTCCGCCTGTTCACGCTGTCTCACTCATGTGATGGTTTGTCCCAGTGTGATCTGTCTGTCCATCGGAAAATGAGTTCGCGTACTTCTGCCTCCTACCACACACACGCCGGACGGTTACACAGACTGTCCATTGCTCACTGGATAACAGACACCCTTACGCTGGACACAGGTGACTCATCATATAAAAAAACACCTGCCTGTTTCGCTTGAAAGTAATACTCAGATCGTCCAATCACCTTGAGAGGAGGCACAGTAATTGTTCCGTCAACCGATGGTTTGCCCAGTAGCCTTTAACTCCATAGGTGATCCCATTAGTTTGGTTGATTCGACCGAGGTTGTGATTGTCCACTAGAATCTAATATGCACCGTTGTTTGATCATCAGTTGTGTTTCTTGTTGTACTCACACCGATGTCAGAAAAGACACTATCAAGATTTTCTATAGTCGATCTGATATGACATTTGAAGTAGAAGCTTATCTTAGTCTGATTATTTTAATTTTTCGATTATCTTTGGGTAGGTTTCAGGTGTGACTCAAGCGTCTGACTGTGACCGGAAATAGCCAAACCCACTTTTGAGTTAAAAACGAGTACTTCCCGTATGTAAAGCCTTATAAATGATTTGTTCATGCTTCTGCTAAACTACTGCAATATTTCACGGAAATTAGTCCGTTCATCTAATAATGCTCGGAAAACCAGACACTAATCAGAGCGAATATTTGTAACGTCATGCACATTTACCGCAGGATCGTGTACAGTAGAATTTTCGTGATATGGCACAAACAGTTTTTTTCCCTGAACCACATATAGGAATGTTGATAGCGGACAATGCGGTCAGCCTATTTTTGAAGTGAGCTGCCCACGCAAATGGAATGGCGTTCCAACATTGTTCAACAATATCGTCAACTGACCAGTTAGCTGACCGCCCTTGTTACAATCGTATGCAATGACTGACGCGCAGTCTGACCACATGCGATCAGCTATCTTGTGCATGTGATTGACCAAGTGGCAACCAATAGGTCGATCCAAATGAAAAACAACGCGGTAGCTCAAAGACGCTCAAGGACGACATCCATGTCAACATACCTGGTCGCATGGGAATGTAGGAAATTGACAATGTCTGCCCAAACACGGCACCACTTCTCAGATATTTTAGCTGAAGGAAGCTTTATCGTGTGTTTTCTAACCGATCGAAAACGATTGTAAATTGTCGTCGTGTGCAATACTCCGTTAATGTTGACTGCCAGTGGTTTGAATGGGTTCGATTTATAAATAATCACGACTCTGGTACAGTGTTTTTACGTTGGGAATGAAAGATTTTATGACATGAAATGGACATTTGTAGAGATTCAAAAATGAAGATACTATCCCCAAGAGTAAATTTAATGGTAACGACACAAAAATCAACACTACAAGTACAACGGAGAAAAAGTCACCTGTACTGGAGATTTTGTATGCATATGCTGTCCATGGTAAGTTCATCTTAAACGAAACTGACCTCCTTCACAGCATGCTGTCTAATAGAACGATAAAAATCCGTGATTAGGGATGCATAGACGGAAAGGGTATGCTAAACGTTGCTTACCTCTCTACTGGTGCCACTGCTCCTTGTAACACTGTTTAGTCAGAACATTGTATGTCAACTCAGTCTGCATTCAAGAGTAAAAAGACACAAGTGATACCAACCTAGGAAAAATTTGTGAAACATACCTTTGGGAAAGCTTTTCCACGGTCTTCTCCTATCTTAAAACAACTTTGTAACCACTTTTAAAAGTTTGAACAAAACATCAGATGCCTATAGTTTGTATCGACCCGTTACTACTAAATTTGCGACGTTAATCGGTTTTACTTACATCAGACAACCTGGAGGATAGATAACCGGTGGGATGGTTCAGTCAATTCACCAAGTGCAGGACAGCGCTCAGTTTAGAAACAGTTGCTCGTTAACCTTGCACTGTTCTGCACTTGGTGTCCTTTCATAACCCTCTGATTGTTTACCAACCCTCTTACCTTTTTGATATGGAGAAAACTATTTATGCCACTGTGAATTTGATGTTCTAACTTTATTGTTCAAACATCTGTTTTAAATTTGCGTGAGACGGCTGATACAGTATGGGATTATTGATACTGTAGATGACTATGTTTGGTTGTAGACTGAGATATTCCCAGGACGCCCAGACCTAGACATGAGAACGATTAAGTTTCTCAATCAATCTGTGACTCAAAAGCCTGTATCACAAGGCGGAGGGTGGGTGCCAGTGTGTCAAGAGGCTAGTAGAATCCGCCATCTACGGAAAATAGTAACACTGGATTAATTCACAATAAATTACAGACAACTGAGAGGTAACTTACGCCCCATCTAAACAATCTTCCACACACACACACACACACACACACACACACACACACACCGAGTCAGCAACCAAATTACAAAGGAGATGTCTGAGAGACTGTTCATTAGAATTCAATTACCATATAGATAGTCTACTTTGTAAATAGGATTTATCCACTATTGAAAGTTGTTCAAAATGAAATAAATTGTCTAACTGTGTGGCAACAGCTGAATCAGTTCGATGATTTCCCGGTCACCTTCGGAACAAGACAGGAATTATACATGTCAACCTGTGCTCGTACGGTGAACCCAGAATTGGCTGAAACTGAGTCAATCAAAGTAGCAACAGCGAGAATATAAAAGCTTAGTCGAAATTTGTAAGTCGTAAACTGATCGAAACAAGACTGTGTTTAAAAGGTAATGAAGAGACAACAGAATGACAGTTTCCATCTGACTGAACGATAAGCGGCTGTTGCACAGGGCTGTTACGGATACACAGAGCATGAAACGGGGTGGTAAGTTAAATGTAGAAATATGGGCACAAGAATACGAACAACTGAGCGTTGACAAGACGCGTAGGTCACATGTAACCAGTTAACCTGAGATAAATGGCATAATAAGTAGAACAGGGAAATCATCACCCCCACCGTCAAAGCCAGCAATATATCAGTGGTTTTCGTTGATGAATAGCTGCACTGCAACCACGAGGATAAAAGCAAATTATTCCCAATTGTTTAGGCATAACTGTAGATATAGCCATAAACCAACGATGCCAGCTAGTCATCTATCACGTTGAACACCAACGCTGCGGCCAACAGGCGTAAGGTGTAAAGTGGACGAATGATGACTTGGGGTAGAGAAATGAAGTCGTTCAACAAAGAGTTAGCCAATGTAGATTGTATTCCTATCCCAGGCTGGGGACATCGCAATTGACAGAGTCGGGGACTGGAGACTATAGGTTAGATGTCGGCTAATCGGTCCTGGTGTCCTGAATGTTGTTGTAGTTTTGGCCGAATTGTCTACACATGATGATGTAGGATAGTGAAACCCGTAAGGAAACTGTTTTGTTGATGACACCTCAATTGTACATATAGCTTGATTGTTTGCAAGGTGTAGATATTTTGATGCTGGACGTTTGCATATAGACATAATTGCTTAGCGGTCAAATCCCCTCTTCTTTCTTTCGTTTCTCCCTCTCTTAACCAGCGGTTGCTTTTTCATTATGGTTATATGGTGATTAAGCAACAGAGAACCACCGATATGTTGCTGTCTATGATGATAGCATTGGTGAGGATAATGCATTTCTCTAACTGCTATGCTTCCCTCTTCTCATAGGCTGAACTCGATCAGCCCCTTTATGGGTGATCTACAAACGAGCATGCATCCAGCAAAGCTCCAGAAGGTGTTACAAAAGTGTTCTGCAGTTTGTTACTGGTGATCAGTACAAAACAACCGTGTTATAGGTAAAAGCAAGTGGAGTCGGTACAGGCTGATATTGAGATGAGGATGGGACAACGATGAGAAGAAAAATTATCTGCACTTAGTGTGTCCATTCAGAAGATGTCTTGATAATGAGCAACTTCTTACTTCTTGTCTAGTGAATAAGGGATTTTATCTCCAGATGGAAGATGCATATGTGAAAACTCTTTGTGAATCTTTACCAAGTGATATCTCTGGCTGTTATTCGCTGCAGTGGTCATGAAAATAGTCAGATTAAATAGTATCTGTATCCCGTGGTAAATCAGAAAGCACATGCACACGTCTCAACAATATGCATTAAAGAATTTAAATACACTGTTGAAACCGAAGTTGAAAATCGGTTATTTTCTTTGGATGCTAAGTTTACTGCAAATAAGGACACAACAGATGGATAAAACAGATTAATCGAAAAACTATTCACGAAGGTTAACTGGTGTATTTGTGACGTGACCACACTAAAAGTGGGCTCGTCCAAACATCGTATCGTAGAAAGCGTAAAATCTATCTAGATGAACACATGACGAAACAGTGTGATTTTACAAATCATATATCCATTTTATAAAAAAAACCTTCATTTTAAACCATCGGGCTGCTTGTCAGCTCTCACGGAGGTATCCCTCAAACTGAACTGCGAGTATACATCAGCCTTGTCCAGTCTGCTGAAACAAACGACCCATATCCGTCCATACTGAGGAAGGACTTAATGACGGCATTCAGCAAATCAAACGCTACTTACGAACTTAACTGTACCTTTGGCCATACACAGGGAATCATCTGGACACTACAGGTTGGGCAGCGGAAAGCGTAAGAATGACATGTCCACAAGAATCCACTGATTGAACAGACTCTGCAATGGTAGTGTATTATTTGTCACTATTATGGTGTCTTCAGAGACATCCGCTACATACAACAGGAAGCCCCACCTTTATGTGTTCAGTAGCAAGCGTTGAACTTGTCAGCACACTGGTGATACACTGCATTGGACGAAAAACAGATTCTCTTAAAAATATTATTCCTTTCGCTGTTTAAATTTTGTCTTTTTTCATCCTCAACAGATTGGTTAACACACAGTGAGCGCTGGCAGATTTAGAACTCTCTAATGACTGGTCAAACTACCTATAACTGAAGGAGAAATCACGTACTGCCCCCAGAAGTATTATAATGAAGGCGAACGATTACACTAGACTATTTGTCAGTAGTCAGGAATAGGCACGTATTTGGATATTGAAGTAACCAAAGAAAAACACAAGAGGGAACATGTAATACACCTTGGCAAGAGTTGATGTTTTCCATACATGAACTTGGTACGCGCAACCGTGGCTTCCCTGGATTAGTGTTACGTGCAAATGAGTGTTTTTGTTTGAGGCTGTGTTGAAACATATACCTTGTGCGTTAGTTTTCTGAATAGACCGTCATTACGCCATCCGCGTCTTTGGCTCACAGTATTATCACCTTCTTCAACTAACTGACTGCTATCAATTTGTGATTACCTAACCAAATGACTGTCCGCTTCCTGACCCAAATGTTGATTATCTGATGGTCGGTGAATCAAACTTGTGCAGCTTAAACTTTGCCTGCAAACGATCAATAGTTCATTTACTTTTACCTGAGTTAACTTATGTGTCTGAAAAGACCGAGCAAAGTGGCGCTTAACCGTAAGTTTTCAAACCAATCTTAACGTATTTCGAACTTGTTTGGAGGTAGCAGTGGGTTGAATCTCACCGATTACGATAAAAACACGAAGTACGGCTTACTCTGAAAATCGGTGAGATCATTTCGAGGGTGCGGTTTTCAGTAAATGAGCTCCGTGGGTTATCCTTGCATAGTCCTTATGGAACCTTACGATCCGAATATCCAGCTTTTTTTTGAAGTTCTCTAAACCTGCCTGGATGTCGGATAGTTGTGAACACCAGTCACCAATCTCTACGCTCAAGAACTATACGCTAAAACAATTACACACTGATGTCACCATGCTTGTTGATGAAACGATTGCATCGTAAATGCCAAGCTCGACGAACATACTAATACCAAAACCTGCCTAGATGTTATTTGGATAATTCTAGGTTCAGTCTGTTCTGTTAAATTACCAGGACTTCCTCACTTAGTAAGGTTTTACTAGAGATGATGCTCAGCAAGAAATAGTGTGCAACGTTTGTGATCTGTTGTACTCGTGGGCGCAATTTTTAACAAGTGGGAAGGTCCCCTTTTCCCACCTATGTCTAGCCACTCACTTGTGGTATAGCGAGAACAGCAAAAATAATAACCCTAGTTTTACCACATGGCGTATAATCGTCAGTTGTTGATTCCTGTTTTCATGATTAGTCCCCAAATACGGTATGTTACTTTACCTTTCTGTCGGGTGTAGTCTTAATGTCACCTCACGGAAGTTATAAAACATCCAAAATGTATTGTGTTCTTATCGACTTATGACTGCATACATGTGAATGTCCAAAGTACATTAGTAATGCACTTGGAGAAAATAAAATACTAACCGATGACGTTTCAAATTATTAAAACTTTTGGTTATTTACGACACATAAGGAATTGCACTGATCCCCCCCCTCAAGTATTCTGCAAAGGATTATAACAGGTGTGTCAATGAATCCTCATTTTGCCGTTTTGCTGTTTTGTTATTGTATGAGCACGACTTTATGAAATAACAGTATTCCATACTTCTCTGGTACTTCACATTCTCAAATGAACTAACATAAGACACAGACAAATGGAAGATACTGAACAGAATGTAGCGTTGCGTCAAGAGCATTGTACAGGGTAACAGTTCGAAAAACAGGAAATAGCAAAATATTTGATTGAGGTAATTTGAAAACTACTCAAAATTGATAGCTGCGTTTGCATTCAAGCAAACGTTTTGCCTAAGACAAGGCTTGTCAGTAGTGTTTGGCTTTGTCCCGAACAAGTAGCCTGAGCAAATTTGACTGGGTGTTTACGAGCGACACTTCAGACGTGCCTAATGTGAGGACCGTGGACCAGCGGGCAGCATGATCTTCCCACGTAAACATGATTTGCAGTTTGGATCTTAGCCAAGACCTAAGGAAGAGGAACACGAGTCAAATCTAGTTCAATCGCGTCATCAAAAACACTCAAACTCTAACGCCCAAACGGTCCTATGTTTTGTAAAATTTCTGAAGAACTCCGGAGATTCTCTCCATAGATTTCTTGGACAGTTTTCAGACACTTTGTTAAACCCACACTGATTACATCCTCTTTTGTTGTTAATTTGTCAACTGATCACACACAAGCCAACCAGACACCCTCGCAAAACTTATTATGTTCATTACCTCTGAGTGGAATCCTTTCCGGGGTAGTTTATCGTTGAATTCCGTATTCTGACACGTATGTGGTCGAGGAGCTAGCCCGATCAGAGAGAAACTGGGAGTGAGACATTTGAACCGAAGTTCTTTGCTGTACGGTATGTTCTCTGGAGCAAGGTTCGGACTACTTTCGGGCAGCGAAAAATATAGTGAGGGTTTGTGTTGGTCCGTCATAGATACGAATGACTAAATTCATTAAATTGTATTCATGTTCGACAACCCTCCTCATGCATATGTACGCGTGATCGATCACGTCATCCGTGATGTTCTACAGCCGATTTAAAAGATTATCACGTCCGTCACGTGACATGAGTCGCCGTGCCCTTTTGTGTGGTTGTAGATGAAGTACTGAAAGGATACGAGTCTTGAACACTTGCGTACTAGACATAACATCGACATTGTAAGAGTTCAGTGGATGTGAAGACGTTTGATATTATTTTATTCCCAAAAACTTTCATTCGAGTTAGAGAATTTTTGTAGATGAACATGGACTATGTTAAATTATACACAATAAGATGAGAGTAATAATTAAATTCATGCAATTCATCTGAAATCCAATCTCTCTGTAAGTTCAGTTAGAGTGTTTTCAAAGAAGGCTTTGTTTTTATTACAATTCCAAAGACAAGTTTGTGTTATGATTTCCTTGTTCTCGTCATCAGCATGAATTTCCGTTTAGTACTGAATTTCACAATCGTCCCATAAACATGTGGAAACTAAGTTTAAAAAAAACATGATATTAAAAACAGTACTAAATCCCTATTAATAAGAGAACAGAAGGAAAGGGAAGAGAAGTTCATAACGCAGGAAATCCCTAAGTGCTTCTATTCAAACACGGAAAGTCAAGATATTGGTAACATATTGTGGTGGACTGTCAGGTAGGAAGTGTGAGCATTCCAACTCTCGGCGGAATACTTCAACACAGGAGGAGGTGCGTTCAAAAGTCCACAGCGAGCAGATGGAGGACGGCGTGTGCGACCGGATCGGACCAACAGGCGAGATGTGGTAGCCAAAATAGGATGGATGATCAAATTGAAGGCGTGATTATTCCAACACTCGCAGGAATATCTCGACACGGCTGTGGAGTACGGTTAAAGCCCAGAGTGGATAGATGGAGGTCAACGCGAGCGACCGGACAAGCCATTGCTCAACGAAATCGGGTCAACGGACGAGGAATAGCGGGCGGAAAACCCCCGGATAGAAGGCGCCAATCACACATGTAAACCGGGTAGAAGTGCACACGACGTGCGAGCGGAAACCGGGGGGTGTTGTGAACTGGAACTGTGATTCAAAATCATGAGCGCATGTGTGGCATGGTAAGTAGCGTGCTGGATAATATTGTGCTTTATTGGACGCCTTTTCGCTACAATATGCAGATAGACAGACAAGTGTGAAGCAATTAACGATGAGACGATAACAATGAGACAGTTTATTTGTAGCTTCCAATGTCTCCTAGCATTAGACACATTTATTTTACCGTTGAGGACCTTGTCGGTTTGTGTAGTATCTTAGGTTTGGTCAATTTCGGTCGAGGAGCTATTATCTCGCGAGATGAATGGGATTTATTCTTACTGTACTACCACTGCCCACTTTCAGTTCTTCTTGTCTGATCATCAACTGACTATCCAATGTTTTGCGTCAGCGGGCTAGAAGATTATGCATAAAGCTGTGCGTGATCAGAGTTTTTGTAAATAAATTTTTATGCTAAACACTTCCGATAACCTGTTTTCCAACGTTCTTCGTTACTTATCTTCTGATGCCATCCCATATAATAGACTGAAATCAGACATTCTCAACCTTCACTCACCGAGCTTCGATGCTGACTGTAACTATGTGAATATGATCCTCAGGTTTGAACTTGACAATGTTTGCTACTCAAGATAATGCAAGTTCTACATCGTTGATACAATTTCGTCCAAGAGACGATAACTTCTCCAGTGTTGTTGATGAGTTACAATTGACCCAGTTAACCCAGTCTTGTCAATTTCAATTGGCCTCACTAATGTGACACAGAAACTATTTCACTGTTTCACGGTACACACTTTCATACACTTAATCCCTAACCTGACCGAGATGAACTCATCTGGTAAACGCATACGGTTATGATACGGCGAATAGTCATAAGACATGATTTTCATTGTCACGCACATGTCACCGATCGTATACGTATTTTTCAAACGGAAATTCCTCTCATTATGGGCTTTGAGTGTAACTTAGAACTGATTGATCACTATTCTACTGAATGCCGGGATAACTGAGGTTTCAATTTGTCGACCTATCAGGCTAAAGCTTGGTGGTCGATAACAGACGTAATGAACTAGAATAAGTGTGGAGCCATAGCCTAAATGGACACAACGGAACACAAGTTTAATAAGTCACTTCGACTGAGGACATGCGACCCAGACTTGTGAACAATGAAATACAAGATAAATAGACAGAATGGTAAGTTTCGGCAGGTAAGATCACGGCATATGAGTATCATTAACCCAGCGTAGGTAGTTTCAATGCTACAGCTGTGGCCTAAACATGCGGTACCTATTCTACAGAGTAAAGCTTCACTTTTGTTGCGCTACTCGATGAATCCATATAAAAAGGTCATTTATGGGATTTGCAATCCCTTTACGTCAGGCCACATTTATTATTGTATTTTAACCATGCAATCACGGCTGGTTCATTTCGACATGCATGCTTTCTTGGGTCGATTTGTTAGACTGACAGTGATAGCAAACTGGGCACCGTTCCAAAATCAAAATAAATAAGGTTTTGAATGCCATTCATATTAACTTAAGGCCTTCACAGTTAAGTAGGATTGAAGAAGAAACACGGGACTCAAGTTTTGCTTTCATTAGAGCTTATCAGTTGTCCATATCCTCGGTCGAATCATAATTTATGTCCCAACTCTCATAATCATGAGGTGGGTATGTTAGTTAATATAGCGTTGACCTCCAAATAGACTTGATCAAGTAATCTTCTGTAAAAGTTCTATCGCAGCCGCGTGTGAATAGTGTTCAGCATGTCTGTTTGGTCTGAATAACGAATGAACAGGACTCTTTTCTGTTCAGTCAATAGCCTCACAAACAGGATTTCTCAGTCAAGTTAATTCTACTGATTTCAATCAGCCAAACAAGTAATGTTTTAGTTGCTGTCCAATGTTCATGTTTTTTTCCTTCAAAGAGCACGAAAACTGCTGTCAACTGCCGGTGGTATATCGTCTGTAACAATCTAACCCCTCACCGAGCTTAAATCAAATACGAAGACTAGTTGTATGCAAATCTATATTTTTTATCAGCAAAAACAGATGTCTTGGGATGGGGTTGATATACCTAAATTCAAAGGACCAGTTGATTTGGTAGGACCTTGAAGTAGACAGCGGATTATCAAATCACAAATGTGTTGACTATAACCTAGCATATGCTTCAAACCGACTACGCACCGGTAATTTCAGAAAAACCTATGAGCCATAGGTAACTTGGTTTATTGGTAACGCTCTACTTCTGATACAAAAAATTCATCAAAACAGATCTGGTTTAAAAATAGAAATGCGTTGAATATTTAAGTCAATTCGTTACCCCATATTTGAACTGAGAGAAATCGTGAACAGCGAGAGCAGTTGCAACAAGTGGAGAGTGAATTGATCTGATTGAAAACAATATATGAACCTTCGGAAAGCTAAAACAACTTTTGTAATGTTTCGATAGTTCATAACTTCAGAAAAGTTTGTAAGCAATTGGTTATCGCGTCTGTTGGTAACGTGTTACTTGTGACATAAAAAGTTCTTCAAACCAAGTAAAGCAGTCATAATTTTTGAGACACTTAAGACAAATGGATGTTTAGCTATACCATTCTGAGTAACCGTGTCTTTCTCGAGTGAGAAAGAATTCTGATACCTGATCGGCCGCAGAGGGGGACCACTGGAACAGGAATCCTAATCATGCTAATATCCAGATCACTCACGGTCAGAGTTAGTTCTACTTGCAGATATTTTTTGCACCGAAAAAAACGAAGCGTTTAAAATTAATCATTCGGACAAACGATTCTAAGTAAGCCAATCGGACCATCCAACCAGACTGTACCTTCTTGAGGATCTGTAGCACAAGAGCTTGCAAGTCTAAACGATTGAACCGATTAGGGCATCGTAAGTTTTTCAGAATGGTGAAAATCCTCAACCATTTGATTCATTCCCATGTGCGTGACTTACAGTATCCGATGTGCGCCTCGTTAACTGATAGTGCATTAGATGCATTTATTGGACTGAATGAGTCATATTGAAAAAAATTGCTCGTGACTGTGTTGATCTCCATCAGCAAGCCGGTTCTCAGTTTAGTAGACAGATATCAAACCAACATAGGACACACGAACTGAGAATAGGTACGCACCACTGGACTACCAATATCCTCACAGAAAGCAATTTAATCTCCAGAACGTCTTGTGTGACCCACAGGTTTTTATCTGCTTTCTCCTGGCTCGTCCTTCCTGAGGCCTTTGGAAAAGTCGCGATTTTTCATATATGAACTTGCGATCACCGTGTTATTAGGTTAGAATGCGATGATGCTTACTGTTCAGACTAGCAAGAAAAACCCAAAGTCACTAGTGGTATTAGTAGGAAATGAGCTGTATTACCCCCTTGCTTTCTGTTCTTCTTTAAACTCTCGAATTTCTTTTTTGACTGGCTCGCCGTAGTCGCCCTACATTTGGTTAAGTTTGGCTGGAGGTCAAAGAACCGTATACAAAATGTTTATCCACAAGCAATGGGTCATAGGTCGGCTCTACAATAAAATGCTAGACTGACTGGTAATGACAAGTTGGGGGCAGATGAAAACAAGACAAGCTAAAATCGAGGAAATCAATCGGGTAAGGTCAACTGATTTTGAGTGAGGAGAAAAGTATTGTGTTGGTCCGATGAAATGATCATTACATCCAGTCATCAGTGCGAAATTCGAAACCAACTGTTGTGTACTAAAGAGATGTGCACCGTAGCTTTTATTTCTAGTGAACTTGACCCTTGTAAGCTATAATTCCTTACTACCAAGTACTTATGTATATTTACAAACTTTCATCTAAGTACTTAAAAGTATCCATGTCAACTGATCAATGGGCTCTTAACGAGCGACCGGAGGGTACGGAATCTCTGATTCTGACTTGATATTCCGGTTAATTTCGAGCAGATTTAATCTTCATTTGTCATTCATCTATTGTTTTTTTTTACTCTCGTGCGATCCCTTCAATATAACTTTGTGAACGGTCCTTACAATTTTTCACATATGTGGTACTCGCAATTTTGTAGATTCAAAATTGAAACTGAACCGACAAACTTGAGTTGAAAATTGCTAGTAAATGAATTTGTTACCTTGTTTCTACGGAGCAAGGATTGTAGAATTTTATCGGTGTCCTCCTTCTGTTCCTATTCCTCATGGATAAATCAGTCCAACGTCCTGTGCATTAATCGTACAACACCGGTCTCAAATCTAAATAAGGTCGAGTGTTTGTTGAACACCCTGTCCTTCTGAGCTATTTTACGATGTCTGCCTGCAGTTGGATGCGACCAACTTTCGTGAAGTGAGGATAACGTTTGTGGATACCAGAAACGGACTTCTGAGCCACAGCAGTTTTACCCACACCAGTTTATGACTAACAGAGTTGGTCATACTTGAGACAACGATAACCAATTCTAGACTTTCGTCTTGGACTTACGCTACGAAAGTTTTCAGTTAAACAGGTTGGCCTCAGTATTGAATGATTTGCCAATTGTCTCAGTTGCCGACACCTTCCTTATCGGTTAGTTCATGATGTCTTCCATGTCTCACAGCGTGCTGTTATCTAAGCGGATCACTGTCCTCCAGATTCGTGTGGTTATTCACATTCTTTGTGACTTAGTACTAGTCTACTTAATTTGAAGTAGCATTCATGTCAAAAATGACACGTCACCATCAGACATAATATCCGACTGCTCACGCGTCCGACAATCCGACAAAAACAACAGATTTCATGGATATCGGTTGATCGACATTGAAGAATATGTTGTTATTTCATGCAGCTCCTTTTGTCTTACTTTATTCGCATATACATAGAAAAAGGCGATAGCTTATCGACCGAAGGAAAAAGTTAATTGATCGAACTAAACAAATCAGTGTACTTTCGGATAACCCGAGGTTTTACAGTCATTATTTGACATTAAGAACGTCCCACTGAAGGAGACTGTAGATTATCTATGTGATTATATCGAGGATTCTGACATAGATATTCAGATACCACCTACCGATCTCAAACAGTTACTCTACCTGTGCACTTTCAACGTGCAGTTTAAGTTTGACGAACAAATTTATCGACAGAAGGACGGTGTCGCAATGGGATCGCCGTTGGGACCATTATTTGTGGATGTTTTCATGTCGAAGTTAGAAAACGAACAACTGAATTCAGCGATAGGCCAGTGTTGTTTCTGTAAGAGATATGTGGACGACATCTTGTGCGTACTCGATAGCAACGTAGATCCGATTGACATTTTGGCTAAATTCAACACCGCGCATCGAAATTTACAATTCACGTTGGAGATCGAAACGAATAATC
>LUCH01001080.1:123001-133546 GCA_013368495.1 Paragonimus heterotremus
TAATTAATTAATTAGATGCAATAACGGTTGACCAACTTTCCTTAACTACACATATATGATCACGATAATCATCATCATCATCATCCGGCTCACGGGTTTAATCTACAAGCATTATTCCTGGGCACACACTGTGCCATGATTCCCAACAACTTTGTGTCTTATGTGTGCCTCTCAACATGTTCCTTATTCAGGACGTCTGCACAGTACAAATCAATCAGACCATTCTCACAACGTAGTTAGTCCGTAGAAGTAGTGGCTGTATCGAGATAGCCATCTTGAACATCATCTATTGGTTACAATGATGACTCCTTATGTTTCGTTGTCTCTTTAATCTCCAACTTCTGTACTACTCAGGCGGGTCGATATTATTGGAAACTACTTTTAACACCAGTGACTAGCATGCAGTCTGAATGTGTACACTAGTTCGTACGAGGTAGAGCCAAGTCTACCACACCATCCTGTAACCTCTGCTTGTCCAGTTGCCGACTACTCTTGTTTGGTTTTTGACATATGTGAATCAGTTGTATTAATTTATCAATATTTTTAGCCAGCGACTGTCCAAACAGATTTTATTTTACCGGCCTTGAGCTTGGTGTCCATTTTGATATTCACAACTATACTGCTCGGTCTACTCTAATCACCATTCAGCCGTCGTCATCAGTGAACGGCACCGAGCAGGCTTGCTAACTGCACGAACCTATTGGCACCTGTGTGAACATCGAGTGTAAAGAAACGAGCACATAACTCTTTACACACGCACTTTGGTCGGTCAGGTTCCGACAGAAAGGAGGAGTAGTGCCTGTGTGCACTTGATTCATGAGGACCTATTAGACTAAAATGCCAACGAAAAATATCAATCAATGGGGTGAAAACTAATCATTAACCAAGAATCGGTGACCAGCAGGTAGAATATATCGATTGTAAACGTAAACTAGATAGAAAACGGTGATAAGAGGAGAAGCTACGATAGGGTAATATGTAGCGAATGGATTTTCCAACACGAAACAAACCACTAGTTCGTTACTTGCCACCCATTTGAATTATTGGAAATCACCAGCCGTTAACTGAACGGGTCGGTTAACTAGTTCATAGTAACTCTGATCGATCTTAGGACACTATATATGTCACATATGACAGATTGTTGGGCAAGTCTAAACAGACCTGAAGCATTGTGACTGTGAACACAAGCGCACGATGTTCACGCCTGTGTATCAGCAACGTTGTTGGTACAGACATGGCCACGTGGTACAGTAATGTGTGCGGTTGTCAACAAATTGGCCGTCTGTCATCAGACGACTAACAACCTAACCGCGGCAAAAGTGACGCTAAAGAAAAGGCGATTGGGTTGAATATAAGATAACTAACTTGTATATATATATTACCGATTCACAGGGTCAAACAATTTCCGGTCTTCAGGTAAAACAGACCTTCTCCTTTGAAGACTGATTGATTCAAGCTCTGTTTGGTTTCTTTATCTCAAACAACAAGTATTTTACGAACTACGATACCATAAACAGTATACGTTTACTGGTCAAAGTTTGCCAAAAGCACACGACCGATTTCGTGGCTGTTGTCGTTTTTTTAAATTTGTGTACTCGGTGAGCTTGGACCATTTGCAGTGAACAACACACTTGCAAGTTAGATGTACTGGCGTGTGTCCCATACGGTTCATCCAATATCCGATCAAGGGCAACTCAGAACAATCTTGTCAACACGTACACTTCGAACGGTGGGACTTACACTGGAAGATACCTATAACGGATTGTTCCTCGTCGGTTGCTTTGATTTAGGCGTCAGTGAAATTTGCAGAAGATAATTTTTAAAACTACATCGACCACCATGCAGCGGCTTCAGTAACTTCATTCGGCTGTGGTTGTTGCACATCCGCAAATTCTTGGGTTCTGAGTCATCCGATAATCGTCGCGGATTCTTGAAGTTTTGACATCATACTTCATTGTGCTCACGGTCAAATTGGCCTATGTGGACGAATTCACGCGAGTAATTGTGTCCTTTCCTTATACATTTGGAGACATTATGAACACTGTCTCTAAAAACATGAAGGAATAATCCTGTGCTTCTAGAAAGTCGACTCACCTTCTGCTTCTGACTTTGACAACGTTACCTGGCTAACACTTTCACGGCACGAAAAACGAACGATCAGCTAAGGGAATCTGGACTGCAGTATCGGTTTATGAACATCGGCGATGCTGAGCGTTCAATATTCATCTGGTTCAGACGTTTCACCCAAAGAACCACTGCACGTTCCTCAAATAATAAGAGACATATATTCTTCACTATCCTGTCTCCAGGTTGCACATGCTCTGTGGCTTCATCAGGTGGCTTTGTCCTAAAAGTTCCAGGACGCAATTTGTTTCTGTAAATGCTGAATGAAATCTTAACACGACGTGTTTGAGGAAGTTGTAATGCTGACCATAAAGACTTATTGCACTTGCACACGGTAAAATTCTCGTCTTGTACGCCAACTGCCTTCTTCTGTTTAGATCACAGATCATTGTTAATTATGCATTCTATCTGGTCACTTGCTTGATAGTGCTTTCGCTGTAGTTCCTCAGTAAATTCACGCCCAACTGCTTTTGAGTTTTAATGAATGTTCATCTCGCCTGTTGAATTATTGGTTACACTCACACAGTGAACATCGACGTACAGTAATACAACTTTTTAAATCTTCGCCAATAGGTTTATGTTTGTCACTTAGGTGATTCGTTTGCAATGGATAAACAATGTCAGCAACTTATGGGTAATTAAAACAGGTCAACTTTCTGTCTACTGTCGTTAGACGAATTTTCAGAGTTACCAAGTGTTATCTCTTGCGATAGACTGATGACATAGACATTATGTAGAAAATAGAAGCTTATAGGTTGAACAGCAGTCTCACTTGGTTTCAAGTTTTGCGATCGGATCGATTGTACCTCTGAGATCTTATGAAAAAATACACTAGGCCCGAGCTTCACCCTGAAGGTAGTACATTATGGACTTTGTCAAAATCATGACTCAGAACTCAGGGACAGCAAGAAGACCACTGAAAAGCAACCCACAACGCAAGGTGGGAATTGAATTCTGATGTGTCTAACATACCTTTCATGCCAAAATCGTCTATAATGTTTAAAAACGGGAAGACGTATGTTCTTAGCGTTAGGTCTATTAAATGTATAAAAAGAGACAAGTGGATGGGATGCATTTTGAGGGGCGCTATCGTTATTTGGTATTAGTTTGCATGATTGACTCTCTGTGCCAGCAAGCTAGCGGCGATCCACAAAGTAAACATGATGCTGGGTGAGAGCTTCAAGATTTGTGTTGCAATATGCAATAGGTAACATCAGCAGAATCCCAGCTGGTAGTAAACCTTTAGTCAAAGTGAGAATACAGGGGTTTGTAATGGAAAATTGAACGAGTTGAGAGTGGCGGAGTGGATATTAGATTACGTAGGTCCAAGTTTGTTCCAATGTGATCCTCTACCTGGTGTTTGTAGGCGGATATCGTTGCAGGAAGCCTATCTATTACAGTGAATATTAATATATATGTGACCTTGTATTGAACTGTGCTAAATAATGTTAATTCGTCTTAACTCCAGTGTTAGTAGTTACGTGATGTATGTCGACTGAGATGGGCGATGACGTTGATTTCAGTAGATCAAGGAAAATATGAAACATATTGTAACGTTTGGTCGAAACCAGCAGGCGCGCACAGGTTGAATTTGAATTACGTAGCAGGGTGTATTGCTGTGTTGTTGACGCCGTTCTAGTTTTCATCTGTGTAAGTCGTGTGCATGGCTTACATGGCCTTTGGCTCCATCTTGTCTGTAATGTTTCCTTTTACAGGATTATTGCTGAAACCACCACTTCGGAAGAACGCTGTTCCCCGGTGTCTCCGCGTTGCCCTAAATTCAATCCACGAGTGTAACGGACAGCCGGAGTGGAAACGGCCGGCTTGTATGCTACAATACTTATGTGGAAACCATTAATATTGAGCAAAAAGTCCAACTTACAACGCCAGTTTTTGGTTTCTAAGGTGAAAAGTTGAAATGTACCATTGCAGAAAAGGCTGTAATCGTGTAATGAAAGACCCCGTATACAACTCGCTTTTAATCGTAATGTAATTCCCTTGTCAAGAAATTTCACTGCGAAAGTTTTACAATTACAGGTGGCTCGTGTAGTCAGTCTGTGTTTGACACAAATGTGAGATCGTTATCCCCTTAGTCTTAAGCGGGCTGTGCGGTAATAAAATGTCACACGAGGATCAGTGAGTGAATTGAAATACAGAATTCCAGATATCTTTGGTTCAGCACATCAGTGAATGAGAGGCAGATACATTACACAGTTGTACAGGATTCTCTTAAGGTTTTTTTATCTGTAATTAGGTCACAGAATGGCCAGGTGTAGACATATTCTGAACAAAGAGCTTCTGGACAGACTTATTTTTTAAGGTTTTCATATATAAGAAATGATCTCACAACGACAGCGTAGATTTTAGTTACGTAATAGTTTAATGGTTAATGCTCTATTTGTTTCATAATACTGGTGTGAATTTTGTTCATGTGGCAGCACCTTGGAACGGAATCTGCACTGGAAACTGTTGGGACTATACATGAAATCAATATTTAGTTGGTGGCACTCTATTAATTGCCGAACGATATGCTTCGATGTGACATACTGTGTACAGACATTTTGATGCACCTCAGCTGCTAAATAAACGTTCTAATAATACTGAGTAGCTGGGGATTTTAGTCGATGTAATTCGATCGCGCCTTGCACACACCCCAAACATTATTAGTAACCAAACGTGGATGCGTTTGTGATAACTCGGTTGCGTCTACGATAGGTTCGATAACACAATGGTCAACATGGTTGTTCCTCAAGACGTCGCTAGAGTTAAACTTCCAGTCGTGGTATGGAGATGTATTATTGATGAACGAAAGTTGCTGGCTGAAATTCTAGGGGAACGCGGAAGCTGTTTGATAGTTGTCTTCTTTACAGTCACAAAACGTTGTTATGCGACCACACCGTACACAAATACAAATAATTTGTAGGACAGAATTCAAATATGCACACAACGATTACACGTTGCTTCTACTGATTAATGGGAACATGATGTCAACATTAGCCCTGTCACAGTGTAACCGTGCGCCTAGATATGGCAATTCGTTCGTGTTTTACTGGCTTAGCGATCAACACAACAGTCTGGTAAGTACGAGGATCGGGGTTCAAACCCCAGTCGTCACATGGATGTGCACTAGATGCGAGCGAAACTCGAAAATGGCTGACATATAGGCGAAGGCTACGACTGATGTTCACTTCATATATCCATTAATCAACATATTTGCTTCAATGCTGAAAAACTTACGAGGGAATAAATTCGTCCCATTTGGTTGTATCAACAAACAAATCTGGAGAGGGATTCAACAGTGCCAAAATATTCAAGTCTTCAGTACACCGGGGTGAAGTGTCATTGCTAAACAAAACTTCTTCTGTTTCATGTTTACTGTTTTGCTTGGAGTTTAAAGGACCTACTGAATGGAGGCATGTCTTAATAGAATGTTAGGCTGAATCCTAATTTAGTTAAACCATAATTCCGGCATGTATGTGTGAACAGGCTGTAATCGTCAAAATAATGATGGTTTGATTGAGCTACTGACAATTTACTAGTAGTGTATTCCGCGGATATTTTAGAACACTGCTGGTTTGGCACTAAGAGACACATTTCTTCGATCTGCTTTCGGATGTCGATTTCGATGTGGAAACACTGCGTGTACTTCTGTTTTACACTTTCAGATGGTCGGTACAATAGCAGAAAAAGAAGGAAATTTTGATTACTTAAGTATGGTGAGTAATAGGGGATTTTGATTTTCATATAGATTGAGCATCACCCACAATTGATCGCAGCTGTCGCATTCCCATAGACTTTCCAGTCGGCCCATTCCGAAAACAAGCCCTAGACTCGAGTTTCGCTCTCATTAGAGCTAGTCAGCAGTGCATATCATCGCCACTGCCGGGACTTGAACCACGGACATTCAGTTCATGAGGCAACCGTGGGAATGCGAAAGCTGCGACCAATTGCGGATGATGATCAATCAATATGAAAACCGGAATCCTCCACCGCTTATCAGCAATCAAATATAGCTTAACAAATCGATGATTTCTGTGATTTCAACTTCCAGAGCATTCCTAGTCGAGGGATGATTGGTTGGACTTAACAGAAAGTAACTGTGTCTCCTCTCGAGGCGATCGGGCAACCTGACCATTACTCACAAGCGAAAATGGTTGAGTGTTCACAAATTCGTCCACCCTTCACGGAACATAGCTGTAAATAATCGATCTTTCACCCACTGTTTCGTATGTCGCGTCCGTGCAAGCGTGGGAAACTAAGGTGCCACAAGGTCATGTCGGCCAACCCATAAGAGTTAGTACTAGTTTTAGTATGTTACGATAACCTGAGCATCGTATGCCGGTTAGTTCTAGAACGGATCTCGACTTTACAACTTCCTCTCACGGAGTAAAGAGAAAGTGAAAATAACACCATAACAAGCCGTTTTATTCACTCTAACAAGAATATATTTTTGTAGTAATGTATGTGTTCGGGAACTCTAGTTTCTTCGTGGCTAGTAGGAATTACGCATGTGAGATCGATGGCAGTAATCCGATGAACCTCACGAACCTAGACAGAGATATGATACAATGTAACTGCTCATCAGGTGGACATCGAGTCGTTCAGTTGTTACATTATTCTTTGCGTTCTGGTTAGTCTTATAAATAAACTGATTGTACGTGGAATACTTTCCTTAACAAGCTGACCTCCGAATGGTGAGGGTCGTGTCCAGTGAATTGAACGAACACATTTCGGTCATAGAATCCTGTGTTGTGAGACTTGAACAGGTGGGAGTTTCATATTCTCATATGGTTAGTTCCAACGATTGTATACGACTAAGAATGATCTTTGTTTAAACTTTCCGGTCTCTGAGGAGGACATGTGACAAAATGTCAGAAGATGATAAAAATTAACTAGCGTGCAGACATGACAGTATCGAACATGGAAACAGGCTGGAGGAGAGTTTTGAAAGAAGTTCACACTTGCTGATATGTGAGAATAAACTACCAGGGCGATCATAAAACTCGTAATGCAATTTGTATCTTATGTATTTACCGATCTATTCGGTCATAAGCTCAGAAGTTGACAATGCCTTCCATTACGACAACGTTCTGCTTCAGGTTGGCCCTAGTTAAGGAGAATGACTTTCAATTGGTGGGTGAAGGCACGTTGACGAACTGGTTGAGAGGTTGAGAATTATGGAGAATAAATGTTGTTATAACACTAAGTTTACTATAGTCGACTAGCAGTCTTCTCTATTTCCTCAGTGGTTTTTCAGTTAACATCAGAACGAGTAATCCTCGTCTGTGTTCTAGCAACAAACAAACGAACATGCACAGTTGTTAAGTTGCATGCAAATTGTGTGCGTGATATCGCTGTAAGTGGTCCTAGAATTTAAGCACACGGATACGCACCACTATTGTCCTGTAGTGATTCTGCCAAGACATGCTAAAAATAGAGAGAAATAAGTAATTTCGGTTTTGAACATGATTGATTGTTTCAGCTGCAAGCTATCTAGTCAATACAGCAAACAATCAGATACCCAAGACTTTACTGAGCGGCATAACACACCTTATAACAAGTCTTTAGCGTAGACAACTGTCCTGAAGCTAAAGGACACCTTACATATGATTGTTAAAAACGATGACATCCTGCAACTGATCACTCGGAGACTCAGACCGGTCAGCAGGCAATACACACCTTTGGAACACAATTACCGGAATATACATTTCTTTAGTGAAAGAAACAGTGACCGTGTGCGAGACCTTGAGTTGTAGTTACCGGGTCTAATGTTATAGCAAGCCGACCTAGGTAAGCAGAAAATAAGTCAGTTAGGCAATAGAGTAATCGAGGCTATTCTGGTAGGGCTTGGACTTGTATTCAATCAAGCATTGATAAAGGAAACAAATCATCCGACCTTATCGATCAAGTGTCACCGACTGACTGCTGGACATTATATCAGGAGGGCCGAAGCGTTCAACAGAAAGCACATGACTAGTAGTGGACGCTTGCTCAAACTTGCTGGGGTTGCCTTGTTCCACAGGCGGAAGACACTTTTATGTCAACAAAACTACTGTTTAACTTGAGACTGATGTGGGTCGTCACAACTGTGGGGTGTTACAGTGTATTCGTGTTGTGCGTTTCAAATCTGTTGACATTGAATGCTACAGTACATAATGCTTAACAGTCCATTGTACTGTTTACGAGATACGGGAAAGTATAGTGGATATTGAACCATGCATCATACCGGTTCAAACTTCTGTTTTCAAATTCTCTACGAAGGTATACTACTTCTCATTCTTGTTTTGCCTTCAGCACCGAGTCACTGAGATTCCCCACTTGTGCTCCGGTCAAACCAGGGTAATCAATGTCATACGATCTATATCGTGGACAGGCGAAGACTCGGCGTACCTCACGCATCTGTTCGGTTCAACTACGCAGTATTCTGACTTTCAAGTGATCATTTTCTCTGGAACTCTCCCGCAAGTGTATCTGTTCAAACACTGCTCCCAAAAGTTTTTTAGGAAATAGGACGACAAACAAGCTTACTAGAACGCTTAGTAAGTGCACTGTTGTTAACTTTCCCGCTGATTTGTTGAAAACGAATTATTTTTACAACACATACTTTGAAATAACCTGATAGATTTCAGAAGTAAGTTGCTCGATGCGTCCGTAAAAACTTGTATTCAATTTTTGCCAGAAAAAAACTTCAAACCGTTGAAAGCGTTGTCTCCAAAACACTACACACTAGGCTGCGCACAACAGATCACTGGGCTAATTATTTGTGCTAACTGTAACAAGAGTATCGAAAAAGTCGACCGCTGAGATTGTTCATCAAATGACAATGTGCCACCCAGGTGACAAAGTTTGTGCATTTGTATGCGTCGGTTCTACTTTTTGGTCAGCCGGAATGTGAAACCTCACTTTAGATTTCGACTAACCCGGTGAGTATTTAAATCATACAATTCTTGTCTATTTTGATCCGCCTGGAATTTGTACACCCGGCCGGCTCAGAACGCTGGTCACATGTCCTATAACCATGGAGTTGGATTACATGAAGCTCCGTATGAAATCGCTGACATATCGGACATGCCGAGTGAACGGCACGAAACTTCTTGTGACCACAATGCTACAGAGGTAACTTGTTGTATTTTACTCAGGATTAAGTTTGTCAGACACTTTACTCTAAGTTCTATTTTTCCCTAGTTTATTTCTGTTTTGACTAGTCTAGTTTTGGTGTGCTCTCCTATCAGACAAACATTGTGATAAGCGACCTAATTCCCGGTCGAAAGCTGACTCATCGAAGACGATACTCGAAACATCAAATCATTCTAGAAAGCAGTCGTTTAGCAAACCAAAAGAAGCATTACAGTACAGAGAAGTTGCTATTCCCACTTATACAGATGTACAAGGCTCAACCCGCATAAGTCAACCATGAGTATTGAGTGTTAAATATATTAACCACACTCAGACTTGCTATATTTCTACGTCCGTGTACTGACTGACTATTTGTTCTAGATTGAGTGAGGTAAGTTGTTTTTCTGAGCATCTCCGCCTCAGGTTTGACCCATACCATTTTTTATTCCTGCTGTTTCTTGGGTATAATCTTTAGCAGTTTTTCCACTTCAACACACTTATGGTATGTTAACCGACAAGAGCTAGATGATCGGCGATTAACTGGAGTGTGGAAGATAAACTGTTGAGTTGCGGTTTCAGCTGAAGAGATTTGATGAAAGATTATGTGGAGGATCCAGTAGGACTTTTCCAACATTACAGCATATTGTTGATTTAATTCATACGCGGATCTTTATGTGCTCAACTGGAAAAAAACGAGTCGGTCTTTCTTGATCAGGAAGTTAATGAATCGATTCTAACTAATTCCTAACAAAAGCATTTAATCCGAATATTTCCCTCAAAAAATCACAGAAAATGTCAAATTGATTAAGTCCTGCCCCACTTGTGACTCTGTACACGTGTTCAACTTCTCTTTTGATACTGAGTGCCAACTCGTGTCCACCTAATCATCTCACCAGAATATTTTGTTAGTGTTTCTGGACGTTCATCACCTAGCCACAACCAACATCTATAAACAAAAATGCTTACTTAATTAGGACAAGTGTCGGATTGCATGGAGTTACTCGATGCTGTCTACTCAGATTTTTATAATCAGCTTATCACACTTCAGAGAACTGAATCGCCCCTATCAATGGTTTTGAGTCTCCCCAATCAAAGCTACGGGACCATGAAATTGAATATCGGCAGTGCCTCTACCGGCTGGATCAATCAACCCTCAAGAGTTCAAATAATGTTTAATTTCATATAACTGATGAGTAGTATGGGACTTGATTTTCATACAGATTGAACATCACTCAGAATTGGTCGCAGCTATTGCCTTCCCAAAAACTGTTCAATTGGCCCCTTTCGAAAAGAAGCACTGAACTG
>LUCH01001081.1:0-38220 GCA_013368495.1 Paragonimus heterotremus
GGCCAGTGAAATCTCTAGGTCGCTACAAGGGCGCTAGGGAAATGGACGTGGGAGAACCTTCAACACAACCGCACGACAAACGCCAGAGAAGACGAATGTCAACGGAAATTTTAGTTGACCTTCAGGATTCAAACAAGTGTCAGTCTGGTAGGGCGGCGTTCCAAACGGTAGTAGCTAAAACACTGGTATCCTAGTGAATGTAGCCTACGATGGTGGAGATGGCGGAGATTTTTTATACAGCAATGAGCAAAACTGCGATACTTACGTCAACACACTAACCTTGATGTTAGTGGTTTGTAGTAAATTTACATTCACGGAGTAATGTGAACCGGCGCGGTGATACTGGCAAGGCAACTCTCGCGTCGCAGGGAGTTTAGGATTTCAGGGACGTCGAAGTTGATCTCACTACACATACTCTTAGAACGTTCAACAATGTGTCTGAACAACGTATACACTGTCGAACGCTCACACACTGCACTTTTAATGTGCCTATGCTCGCTCTCCACCCTATTGGTTGTGTAGTTACTATGCAGAACAGTTCCGTTCAGCAAATGAAATGGCCATCCGGATTTATAGAGTAGCCACGTTTCACTGAGATACTAAAAAGCTCCCTTACTTACGGACCTCATGGCTTTCAGTGACCTGCTAAACTGCGATACGTTTTCAGTGAATATCATTTTGCACGTCCATTGATAGATGCGGTTCCTCTGGAACGTATCCAAGCCTACCAGGTGACGACAGCGACCTGCTAACTGAGTCAGAGTTCCGACTGCCATTTGTAACCTTATCTTTGCGAACATTCGTTCGTCCCAAAACGTTTGCTTGAACGAGTAAGGTTACCGACATTACCCCAGCGCACTCGAACGTATGACTCACGCAGCGCCGTCGTTTACCCTTCCGCTGTATTATCATTTAATCCTATCAATCGTCTGCTCGCAGGTGGACTTTGAGTATTGACAGTAGAACCTTTGCTTACTTATTACGTTGTTCCCAGTCGGTCGTCTTTGGTTGTTTGAGCCTACGATAGCACACTATCCTACAGCTCTTCCACTACGACTTCCTGACGATGGGGCTTCCTCTGACCTACTGAATGTTGTTGAAGTGTTCAAGGAGTACAATTCAGTGAACTACAACGTGGTACTACCAATCTGGCAATCTGTCTTACTCCTGAAGACCTTCGTCAGTCAAATTTGATGGCTAACTTTTCTGTACTAGACGTTGGAAACCTCTTACTTGGAGTTAATCTATATAGTACGATGGGGCTAGACTCGTGCAATCACAAGATCCTCAAAGAAACAGTTACCAATCTGGTATAACCTGTTTAAAAGCTGTTCAGCCAGGCACCTTCGAATGGCTTTTTAACTAGTACATGGAAAGAAGCCACGGTCGTGCCAACCATCAAGACGGGCGATCGGCACATACGTGTTGACTATTGGCCAGTCAGCCTTTTATCTCACTGTTTAAACGATAAAGTGTTGTGGATGGTTAGACGTTTTGTTCCGTGGTGTGTCCAACATAGTGAGTCAATGCAGGTCTGCTGAAACCGTTAATGTCGATGCATGACTCAATCTCTTCTACATGATCGACGGCACCTGTTTTGAATTAGCCTACTGCACTAACCGAGACAAAAATGACGCATACAACCATCATCATGAGTGGCTTGCTTTGCGCCATCCACAGTTCCACTCCCTTCTCAGGTATTCAGTGTAAACTTACAGGAATGAATGCAGCAGGTTTTTAGTTGGTCGCCTATGTGGACCGATGGACCGACATTAGTCAGCTGGATGGCAGGTTTGCGTGAAAATAAAATCCGTATTTTTGGGAAACAAAAAGAGAGGTTCCGATGGACTGATCTCAGTTGAGAAGAAACACAATGAATATACAAGGCATTGTGTAGTTTAGTATAGAAGTAAACGTTGCTTTTACCCCAAGTAGAATGAGTACGATGAATAGGAAAATAAAGTTGAGCTAGAAACCAGTGCAACATTCATCTTGTAACGCATTTACAAAACTGGCAGAGGTGAAAGGTCACCATAGTCCGGCTTTCTGAAATGGGGGACGAGTGACTTAACAAACGACGGTGTTCGGTGACTAGTAAGAACGACAACGTTTACACAACAAACTTACTACCAGACTACTCATTCTGTCTTCGCTAGCGGTGTACTGTGAACAGGTTGGTGACCTAACAATCCGAATCGGCCAGCGCATTTACCGTGGTGTTCATCACAACCCCACCTAGTCACATCAACACGTCAATGCATGTTTAGGCTGTTTGCGCGCAGTATGCTTGAGTTCATGTCAGCGTAACTGTGACCTGTTATACCTGATTATACTACTCTAGACTGTCTGGTTGAGGGCTAAGTCCTTTCAAGGTCTAAAATTGGTATTACAGCGCAAAAGACTTATTTGGATACCCACGTGGTATGGCAGCTTCTGAGTGCCAGAAAGTCGTTTGGCTGCCTTTAGTTACCGAGATAGCAGCTACCTCCCTTCGGCCTATCTGATATGTTTCAATCCGGAAGGACAGAAGTCCCAGTCAACATAGTCTTTCACATCGAAAGAGCGCACAAGCCTGACTATCGAGCCAAGATAGCAGAGTAGGCCGCGACGCGCATACACACACACACACACACATTGCTCTGCCTATTGTGTGACACCCTTATTGGCCAAGAACATTTCCCAGTCATGAACCATCAGGTCCGCCGTATGAAGCACCTCAAACGAACTGAGTAGAATACAACGCCTCGTGTCCTCACTCCATCACGCTTGCCAAACGGTATATGATCCTTCAGAGAGGACTTTCAACTTCAAAGATATGCACAGCTTCATCCAGGAAACGAAGCACGAGTTTCGGATAATTCTCGTATACACCGGTCCTTTCGCTGAACTGCGTAAGCCTCCACTGGTTCAAATGACGATCAACAACCGTTTAAATAGTCTCTGTTGTACTATCAGGATTTGTTTTAAATACAAAAATTTTATTATATGGTTTCGGTATTCGTGTATATTTGACGCACCATTGATTACGAATCACATCTTATTGACGTTATTCTGTTTCTGACTATAAGCAACTTTTACTCTCATTCGAAGACCGTAGTTTACTAGGCCAGCAAAGATCACACAACGAAAACCAATCTGGAGCGATGGAGCACTTTAATCCTTGTGTGGAACAGTTTACCGGTTGAACTAAACCGCGTTCCCCAATTCTACAATGGCAACTGAAATTAACTATCGTGTCACACCAACATTAGAGTTTTCACAAAAACAGCAATCTCAACCCGTCGAAATGGCTACGTAGCTCAGCCGGTAGAGCATTTGCCACGTTTGGGCATGCTGTTTCTGTCGCTGGTTCGAATCCACCCGAAGTCCAGATTCTCCACAACTGGGTCTATTTTAAACATGTTTTGGTTGTAGTCAGTTGACGAAAAATAGACTTCACTGAAGAATGCATACATATGAAAATTACGTTATCCATGATTTTTCTGACTGTGCCACATTGACCAATATTCCAAGTAGATGAACAATATAATTATAATATCACGTCTTCTGACATCCATTAAGACAGTATTGGTTTATGCTAACAGTGGTTGTGCATCAGTTTGTGTAGTGGACAAGTGGGTATGCGCTAGACCCTCGTCCACTAACAATTTAATACGCCTTTCCCGAAGGGCAGTCGTAACGTAGTCCCAACAGGCATTGAACTAGAGAACACAGCAGGGTTTGGAAACAAACCGTATATTTCCAGCATGTATTTGGAAATATGATAAGTAGTTAACTCTAGCCTAGTCTGGGACCAACGGCAACAACCAAGAGGAAAAGAAGAGAAGTGCGAGATAGGCTACAGCCCACTCGACGGCGCTCAAAAGCGCGCCAAGCGAAAAGTGCGTGGAACCTTCGAGTGCGTTAAACAACGCTCGAATAGGTTAGGATTAAACGACCTTGAATAATGAAATAATAGATGAGTCGTTAAGAAAGCGGCAAGCATTCGCTGCGTGCAATTAGTTGCACGACTGAAGAAAGTGGCACTGAGTTCGTATCAGGCCTCCTATTGCAGGCGTACATAGAATCATGCGTACAGAACAGGCAAGCAGGAAAACACGGTTGCAGCCGGGATCCTTAGAGAAGCCACACGATCGCAGGTCACTACATTTGCAACATCGGGAAGGTTTTCAATAATGTTCATTAAACTGATTATACCTGCATAACGTCTCTCACTCATAGACGCTAGTGTGCTTAAAAGCGCAAGAATGGATAGTTCCGAGCATTCCCACTGTCTGAAATTTGGGTGCATTCCACTGCAATCCGAGTACCACCATAATTCCAACTACGCCATAAAGTGGAATGTTTGAGGAAGGGTTGGTAAGCGAAGCTTTAATTTGTGGATACGAAGTAAAGTATATGAACTTGTCGCTAAACGGTTGAAAGTAAGCTTATAGAACGCAATGTTAAAGTAGACTCTTCTAATTGAGATCGAAGGTCTTGTGATCAGTACATATCGATTCTAACAGCTAGTTTGTTCTAACCATACCCCCCTTGCACTTGTGTCTTAGACGGTCAATGTACTCAAACTTACCATTAGCATGCCAGATGTTTCCATTTTTAAAAGACTGAATAAATTATGCCTAACCCAGCTGAATAGACAGTTGTCTAGTACGAAAACCCCACATTAAATTTTTTTAGGATGAAATAGTATACATCATAAGTTGCGAAGGTGTCGTATCATTAAAATCTCACTGGACCGATCGATATATGAAACAAAAGAAAGAGATGCAATTCGCGCAACAATGGATTCAAAACACTTTTGACGTGTAAGACATCGTTTGTAAGAGGCAGCAGACACTGTGTACGTAAATTAACTCCTTTGGGACTTTGATACATAACGTCCACCATCAGCCCAAACGTCTCCTAAGACAAATACTCCTGCCGAACAACAACAAACACCTCATAAATTACCAACTTGAGCAACATCAAATGAATCGATTAATCTACAAGTAATCCACTTAAAACGTCCAGGTGTGCTCAATCTGGAACAGCCTACCAGAATGTGACACAACAGTGCCAGCAACAGTTAAAGTGAAACACACAGTTGACGTACAGATTCGAGACACCAAACCTAGTTAACAAGCAACATGGTCAACCGAACCACTGCGATAGAAGGAAAATGCCAACAATCGTTCATTATTGACACTATCCATCTGCTGTCTGCTGTATGTCGCGGGGCGATTGTCGTATTTTTAGTAGTCGATGGTTGGTTTCCTGTAATTTTCTTTCTCGCGGTTTTTCTGTTGCTGACCATGTAACGACGAAACAAGTTTTCGACTTGTTTTTTCTCTCTGAACCGTCAAAAACAGATCTAGAAGTATATAAACAACCAACTTTGTCTAATCTGCAAGTTCTTTTAATTTGAGGAAAGCAACTTCATCCATCTGGAATTTAGTTGAAATGAGCTTTATGAGGAATCGTTCAAAAACACTCATCGTTTAAAGACCTTTTCAACGGATTCTTCTCCGAAAGTATATTCGTAAGATGCGAACTGGTTTGGGAACGTAATATAAGGTTCTACTATATAAGATCTATGTTGTTAGACACATACGAGAATATGCCAAGACGTATAGGGCTGAAAGGCAATGAGAGGTTAACAGTGACTCGGTGAAATAGACAGCAGAGTGTAACCCTCAGGGTATTTTAAAGTTTCATAAACCAAGGTGCTTCCGTATATGTTGATATATTAAGTTAGCCATGGATCCGACCCAAGGCTGTCCGACGAACAAGAGGTGTTAGCGAACAGCTTGGGTGTGTGCTAAGGCCACACCATAAACACCTCGCCATATGGACAGCCAAGATCGATAGACAAAAAATACACAAACAGTGGGTCTGCATTCGTATACCCGTAAGGTTATCTTGAAAATCGAGCCGCGTACATTTGAGGTTGTGAATGTCATACTTTGTTTGTCTAGCTATAACACAAACTGTCATGACTGTTCACGTGAAATTCAAACTCAGTCAACGCGTAGTTCAGTTCACAGTTGTCTCCGTATCCAAACGATTAAACCACACGCGGCAAGAGTAACATAGTATCAAAGGAATCCATCTGAGGTTTCACTGATGACCGTGAGAAATCGATAGCGGTGACTAAGATGAATTATAAAACACTAAACGAAAAGTTGAAAGGAGAGATCGGACATCATGAACAAAAGACTCACACTTTGTTTCATAAACGTGCTTGCAATAAGCACATTTAAGGCAAGAAAGAGGAATATGTATCGAAGTCAACATTTCCACAACTCATGAAAACAGAGGGTCCACCAATGCGCACGGAATAGATGCAGTAATTCTCGAGAGCAACCTGCCTTTCTAAATTAGGAGACTGTGCATATACTATACATGTCCCCTTCTTGCACTCTAATTACGAGTAGCCGTCACACAACGACCCGGATTTCGGACGCACTCAATAAACAATCCATTCTTGTGCCACTACTGATCGAACGCTCTGTCTGAGAGACAGGTTATCCAAATGCACTTTACTTGGGCAAGAATAAATTGACCATAGGAAGTCACAGAGTAAACGACGGTATTTTAAGAAGTATGCTGCAAGCCCATTCGATCCAGGTGTTAAGCGATGGGTCTATGAACGTATGGCTGGGTAATCACTTCTGTGTCCGGACTCCGAGCAAAATAGGAATCGTAAAGTCTGGACAAGTCAGCATCAAAATAAACCTCCCGTCGTAGACAGTCAAATGAACCGAAATACCCGAATCAAACTCTTATCGCTACCTCCATCTGTGCTAGGCCTCAGATGATTTCCTTTAGGACGTCCGATTTCGCTAGCTGAGACTAGGTTCTCACAGAAGTTTCAAAAACCTTCGAATTATGATGGCTTCACTTAATCTGGGACCATGGTTAATAATTTTAGTCTAAAATATGCGGCCTACCTTTTAACAGCGTATGCCAACCCCCACAATGTATACCAGTTCTCTAAAAGAGCAAGACATAGTATGGTCGAGAAAAGATCAGCCTGCCAACCTTGACAAAGGAAATGAAGCTGCACACTTCTAACGGAATCATGAAGAATTTTCTGATGCGATTGAACGAAAACAATGGGTGCTGTAAAATTAAAGTTTGCCTATCGAAAGTAATCTATGGCAGCTAACCCGTTTGTGGTTCGTGCACACTTCAGGTGACTGAAGGAGCAAGGATTGTGACTGTCTCATGCTTTTGATGTGGTGACTGACTAGTAACGCCCCAAATCCGGGTGCCATTTATCAATCGCTGCTTACAACACAAGAAGTGGTAATGACTATTGCCCTCATCACTGTTTCTGTAAAGAGATTCCTCCGATTGGTATGACGAAGCTTGGCCAAACACAAGAAGTCATTACAACCGTTGTCATGAACGTTGATTGTAGGTGCTCGTTCAAATACATTTCAAGTCCAACCACGCTTTTATTACGCAAAAGTACCAGAAGCAAAATACTGTCCTTGTGAACAAAAATGTGAATTCAGCTTACGCGTACTTAATTTTGTTGGTCTTGAGATGATCAGAGAAAGGTTTTCGCACTAACAGCACAAATCGACTGAGCGGTTGTCTAAAGCATATTTAGCTACAGGATGATTTCACACGTTCAACATACATAGGTAACTCTTGTGCATGTTACTGTACAGAAATATGGACCATAGTTATCAATAATCAATACGTAACCCATCAGGCACAACCTGAATGAGATACTCCAATTGCAGAATTACCAACTTACTTATCTATCAGAGTTGACAGGAAAGTTACAGCCTTTTAACTGGCGATTAAAGAGCAAACGGATGATTATATCTGAGAGTTTACCACTGCAAGTTGGCTCAGACCTAGCGAGTGGTGGTCAATGCGCCTGTACTACAAGAGGAAGTGAGTCCAACTCCCGGTCCAAAGAAACACATGGACAACTCATGAATCTAGATGGAAACTTAAGGTGGGCGTTTTGACAGCACCTGCAGACAAATATACAGAACATTCAGCTTGGAACTTAGACGCGTACAGAGTACAACATTAAGTTTCTATGCGGAACACGGAATACTTCAGTCACGTTGAGTTTGAAAGCACATGTAGGTCAGAATGTTGTTGCGAATACTCGGTTTGGAAAAACACAAAGAAGCTAAGGCAAAACACGGGGTAAGATATGCTCAAAATCGGTTTCATTCCAACTGCACCATTCAATTAGTATAACGATGCACCCAACAAGAAATAAAGTTTTCCAAGGCCAGCTTCAAGCGGGCGACACCTGTTCGAATTTAATTTGTTTCGCAGTTCGTCTTGGTTACCTGTGTGAGTGGGACAGTCAATCGAAAAGTGACTTGTGATTGGTCTGTTTCATTCCCTGTCGATAGTAATATCCGTCTAACTAGAATTCCATTGGTTCAATCTAGTGAGCGTTATCACGCATACCGACTTAGTTCGTGTCGTTATCGTCCCAGACCTGCTCGGACGCGACGACCAGCACATCCCTGCTTTTCCCTTGTTGCCTGGACGTCTCTTGTCCAAGTGATCTGTAAACGAACTGTTGTCAACAATACACCATAGGACTAAATTTTCTCAGGACACGTGGGTGATTCTAAGTCGAGTTAAGACATATGACTGCTACTCAGCTTCCCGGATAGAAAAGTACAGGTTGCGCGGTGATTCACAATCCACGATTTTCATAACTAAAGAATGTTCAACCATTAAAAGAGAAAATGTGTTACATTTGCTACTAATTTCACAGCTATAGTATTCAAAAGCATTTGACACAGAGAGAATCAGTGTTCATATCAATAGATTCCATGGATACCGATCGAAGTTAGGAGATTCCTATATATACTTCCTTCCGCTATGTAGTAAATGACGTTCAGCATGGGCACATCCAACCTTGCCACCAGTTTGTCAACTTTTAGCGCGAGCATTAGAATTCTAAAGTGGAATCGAACTACGGTGAGACAAAATCTGGGCTGGATAGTATTCAGGGCTCAGTTGTATTAGCACAGTGTATAGTCGTAGAAAGAACAATGGCTGGAGACAGTTGGCGCTAGCAGCCCAGTGGAACCTAACAACAAAAAAAACGAAGCTCTCGCTCTCGATTCAAACTCCTGATTACAGGTACTCGCTGCCAGATATAGACTGTCTAGCTGACCTCTACTAAATACCATTAATCCTTCGGCTAATCGATTCTCATACCAACCTGTTACCGCTAGGCTAAAATGCACGTCACATCCCAAATGTCACACACAATCGGACAAAAAATGAACAACGCAATTAGAACGAATTCGCCCAGAAAAGGGCAGTGATTCGTCATGTGTGGTCTCTCTGGAAGGAGAATATTGAAAGTAAGCGCTTTTGTGGTAAGTCTCTTCAGCTTAAACCACCAGCGGTGTGTTCCAGAAAGATCGAGTTGAATTGCAATTTACCAGATAACAGCCTGCAAATGAACCGAATCAAAACTGAGTTGCTGGGATGAACGTGTGATCGTTGAAAACCTCTAAACTTAATTTCCTCTGGCCAAACCATGGGGTATTAGTCAGCGTTTTAAATTTGCACAAACTGTCAACAAGCCGAATCAGACAGGAGTTTGTTCAAGCAAGTGTAGTTCTGAATAAACGAAGGAGCAGTACTCAGTAGCCACGTGACCGATCGACTAAGGAATACGCTACAACAACAACAACGAACTGTTCCATTCACCCTGGTTGGGTGGATATTCAACTAACGCAAACATAAAAGTGTGATGTGATGGGTTGCGAATGACAACCGTATCGTTTTCGTGTCAGCTCCGAAGCAGCAAGACGATACTCTCGTCAATCTCTTTTCCACCATAAGTACATTTTTTTTTACTGAGCATATAACGATTTAGTGTATTCACACGATGATGATCGCCAAGCGAAAGTGATACATACAAGTGACGTACTGAGTCACCGAAAATAACTTAATTTAGATACTTGGGAATGTAATCAAACTAAGGTTAACACTGGTGGGAGCCCACTTCCCCTCAAAAATACGTTTAATCACAGGAGGGATATTTCAAGAACTAAGTTTTACATTACCTAAATGTAATATCTGATGGTTTCTGAAACATCAAAGATCGGAGTGAAATCAATTCTTCAAGAAAAGTTAACGTCCTCATTATCAATTAATTCGGAATATGTGCCGGAAACGGTTAATCATTAATGACAATTAGAAATCCAGCTGACAGAAATGTCTTGCAACTTAGAGATGACACTATCCGAAATAGATAGGAACGAACTGACCAGCAGAAAAGGTCAGTTCGAAAACGCGAAGTTGGCGTCATGTGTAGACTGTGAAAAATTTCTGCTGTTAATTTTATTCAATCTATCTATGCGAAACGTGAATTTGGAAAGTCCCGGTGACTAGAAATAGGCATACATTGTGTGTTGCGCTCGCGGTGTTATTTTGTAATCATGGCTTAACAAACCATTAAACACACCAAGATAGTCAATAGAAAAAACATACCTGAAAGAGGGAACAACTGCTTTCTTGTATTTTCTTAAGAATGTTAGCAGGAAATATGCGACCAATATACACATTCGAAATGCACACTGTATGTAGAGTTATATTACACTATACTCGAACTGTTTATTGCTAGTTTCTGACGTAAGTGTGTTAGGTAACCAGGAATATTACTGGCTAGCAAACAAAACAGATTGAAAGTCGCTAAATCAGAGATAGCAATGGCAGGATTAAAACTATGACGTTGATGACAGTAGATTTATTGAACATGGTATGTATACAGACAAGTAGGATAACAAGTCGAGGAATACTTTTACAGATTTAATTTGGTTTGAAAGATTTAAACTACTTAAAATCTGTGCGCTGAAATGATTCAAATCCCCAATAAGAATCAGTTACCCCACCACCAGAACGAAATCTAAGTTCCAACTTTAAAGCACAATGTTTGGGTGATTTACAAGACTAACCATTCAGTCACGTTTAAATTAAAGTGCAGTTTTAAAATCTTACAACTAGGTCTTTTCAAGTTGGCGCACACACCTGTCCATGAATCGTGGATCCTAGTGTGACTGGCTGAGAACACCTAGCTTGGCAAATGGACACGTTCTGTTAGACATTACAGGAACGGAGGATCAAAGCAACGAAAACACTGTAAGATCGCGTAAGTCAAAATGAGGTTATTTTCTGACTAGCCAGCATCACCATTTTCCACTGATCACAAAGACTGAGAAAATTAGCTAACAAAAGCAAACTCAGTTAATGAACACGAAAAACAAGGCAACACAAACACCATCGTTACTGCTCTATTGAAGAGAACGACGATGCATCGGCGGTTTAAGGACAAACAAAGACCACCGTGGATTTCAACAAATTTCGTTAAGGTCAATTACTAAGGATGTAACGGTTGGCAAGAGAATAAAAGTACACGATCAGGTCAGGCAGTAAAAATGAGAAGAGACAAATAACAGTAGTAGAACCGTATTGAAAGACGGATTACAAAATAAGTCGGAAATCCGGCTCGACCTTTCAACCATAAGGGTAGCCAGAGAACGATTGGTGAACGCAGTGGAGGAAGGAGCAAACTTTGGCAGGAAAACGGCTTGCAAACGTTGGTCAGTGAACAGATCAGTGTGGGGGCCAAATGAACTGGGAGTAGATACACACGCGGGCCTAAATTGAGTTGGACACACACACACACACATGAATACACATACACACACAGTTAAAATCATGTACCGGTCTGTATGCAAGAGGACAGAAAGAATTACGTGACAGACGACTGGAATACAATTCACATGCACAAACACACAGTTTGTTTGAATGAAAACGGACAATAAAATGAACCGGCACAGAAAAACAAAACAATAAACAAACGGTTGTGTTGCATAAAAAAATTGAGCAACCTAGGTTTCAACAATGTAAAATAACAGAAGCCCTGTCAAGTAGAATTAGGGAAAAAAACAAGTCATAGTAAGGAAACACAACGCCCACATATGTTTGCTGATGAAGTGTACAAAGTAGGAGATATATCAAGTGGGCTTAGATAATGGTCGATGATATTCTCTACAGTATACTCATCAACAGTAAAAAGTCATTGAGTGAATATTGGTTGAATAACAATCAGTTCGAGTCTACTTATCCACCAAGGGTACACTACTGCGACGGTGTGCCAAGCTGACAAAATCAGTCACAGACAATTGAATGGCTAGTCCAGTTACGTGAGACGAACCGGAACAGTCTGTTGCATCCACACTCACCCCGATACCACGAGCACCAGCCGTTGCAGTCGTAACTGTCCATGCATCTGGTAAAGGAAACGGATCTAGACGTAAAGCACGCGATTTCTCTGAACTAGGCTCATGGCTAATTATCTCTTCGCATAAGGTTTGTAAAATGTTCCCAGATGGCGTGCGGAGAGACTTAATTGTTGGTCGATTGACATATAAATAGTGTATCGATGATGGTGGGCCACTTTTCACAGTACTGCAGCAAAAAGTGCCACTGGATTGAGTGTCGTTGAGGCTTGGCAGATTTTGTTTTTTTGACAGCGCAAAATTGAAAGTCTTCTTGATAGCACCCTGAGTTTCCGGCAATGAGTGACGCCGAATACCACGTGTAGTGATGAAGAATGTCTGAAGTTTAGTTTTCGGTGCACACTCCAATTCTCTTGCTCTTGTACAATCTTGACCGGCTGCTGTATTCGTGGCCAAATCGAATGTGACATTGTGAGGGTGAGTCTGTGAAGAAACAAGATGGGATTACAAGAGACCAGTGAATGAAATCACATTGGGCCCTAGGTCAAAGATAGCGTAGTGTTAAAAATTACTTCACGTAGCGTAAAAGCCAGGCGATTTCAGTAAGGCAACAGCTTCGTTAGATAAACGTGATTCCAGGAACCTATCTACTACCGGCTGGAAAGATATTGAGAGTTAATTGATAAAAAATGCACTACTTTTGAAATAACAATGACTAGTGTGCAGAACCGTACGCTGTGAAAAGTCAGGGTTTTGGCTAGACACGAACCAGCGTGACCCAACGCAGTGGGCGTCCCACAAACTACGCCACAACTTTACAATGAGAAATTAGAAATATCTTATTTGATTTCAGTCACTCGGTCAATACATCGTGTTATGAGAACTCCACCAAAACTATCCAGGAATCTGATCGCCCGAGCAGGATTTCTCAAACGGTTCACGTTCGAATCCGCCGCCATTATAGGGTATTACATTTATAACTCACAATTGTGAAATTGATGGATTCTAGCGTTAACTTTTTGAGGAATCCCATTTGAATGGACAATCGCCTGGATTCGTTGGTAGATTCCATATGACACAGAAGGTTATGTAGCTGACTGAGTCCAACTGTGAAAGCTATAAGCTCACCGTATGGCATCGTATCTCAACTAGTGGAGCGCTGAAGACGTTTGGGGACCAGTCACCACCGACAGAAGTCGATGCACGTTTTGAGAATCGCCGAATATGACGGTCAGCCAGCAAACATGTTCCTCATTATTCTGACACGTAAACTGCGCATGTTTGAAGACGGATTATTTTTTGTACATGTATTATGCTTAACACCCACTGCTCGTTTGAGCGTCTGAAGGGCAGCAAGTCCGCGCGTGCCTCTGTAGGGTTCTTATGGTTGACTCGCACAGCAATTGACTCTAATGGCCGATCGGTTGATTCTATTCCGATCAGTTGGCCTGTAGACATGCAATCCCCCACTGAAACACTGAGATATACGACTGTTCACTTCCTCTGTCGTTTATTCTCTGATATACCATATGATAGAGATCACGCTATGATGGTAGCGAGAATGTGTAACGTAAAGGAGAGTTCATCCCCAATACTGATCGCTTAGATAACTAGAGTAATTCTGTGAAATTCATCTGGAGAAATGTGGAATAGTCAACGCTCTCACAAGCAAAAAATGACCCATCTTCGAACATGAGTAACGGACATTATGATTAAAACAAGTTGCCTTCAGAAAAGCAAGCATAAAGTACTTTACTTAACACTGAAGTATCTTCAAGTTAAGTCAACATTGCGGGATTGATTTTGTTTGTACTGCTAGCAAATAGTTAAACAACACCTCGTCATCGGCATAATCGGGAGCGGTCGATCTTTCACACCGGCACTGTGTGAGTGTCCCAGACACTCTCCCGTTATCTTATCCACGATAAATACGGTAAAACTGGACAGCATTGGCATAAACCGCTTTTAGTGCCGAAACTGCTGTACAGTTTGACATCAACCCTAATCTGAACCGAATGTGAGAATACGGCGCCGACAGTGTGTTTACATGCTTGTTCAGTAGACCGCCGTGTTTCAACAATTCTGACAATGAAGATCCACTGAACTAGACGAGGTTTTATCGAGGAGAGAAACCAAAATTGTTGGCCGGTGGTACGTGACGCTGCTCCAGAAACTGACAAACAGTGAAGATATGTTAAACACGTTCTTGTCCAGGATTAAAACTAAACACTAACCTTGCCGATTTTAGATATGGTAGTCTGTTTGGTGGTTATTAATCGGTCCTTCAATGCCTTTCGCGGTTTCTTGTCTAATCGTGCAAGCGACACAACTGGACTGTGATAGGGCGAAGACGGCCGTTTGACCATCTCTGGAGGAGCCACGGCACGCAGTTGATCTTGCCACTGTTTATAGTTCTCATCCAAATTACGCATAATCACACTGGTCAGGTCCGATTGAAAGAACTCGTGTAATTTGGAGAACAATGGTCGAATGAGATTGTCGATGAAAGCTGTCAGACAGATGGAACATGATAGATGTAACCAAGAATTACGTGTTGAACGATTAAAACAAACCAGTCAAGTAAGAACAAATCAAGTGGGTGATAAAAATGGTCTCAGTTGACACAAAACTCAATAATGGAATGCAAGTAGATAGAACTAATAGGTGATGTATTAGACTGTCTAGAGAATGAAACGTCAGCAGCATGACGATTGCTTATGACCTTGAAACAAAGGAACGACAACGTGAGACTCTAAGTTCACAATCAGATACGAACACTTCAAGTCGAACGACACTCACAATTGATCGCAGCTATCGCATTCCCATAGACTTTCCAGTCGGCCCCTTTAGAAAAGAAGCAATAGACTCGAGTTTCCCTCTCATTAGAGATCGTCAGTAGTGCATATCCTTGTCATTGCAGGGACTAGAACTCTGGCCACGCCTTCATTGGGCAAACGTGTTGATCACTGTGCCATTGACCTCATATTAGGCATGACCGAATTATCATATGTGAACGCTCAACCACTTCCGCTTGGGAGTACAGGCATAAGAAACGGCTAAGGATGAGTGGTTATCATCAAGATAGCCATGAGGTAATAACTGAAACGTGAACAAGCGCAAAAGCGATATTGTGAGAAACATTTGGCTGTTTCTTATGATTCCATATCGTCCCCTCCGAAGAAAATAAAGCAAAGACTTGAGCGGACCTACACAATGACAAAAACAATGTGCAGTTGTATTGATCACTCAAACGTATCGATCAAGTAACGTCGTAATTTCAATCGGTTCATAGTGCTTATTCGACGAGTTTGTGATTGTTCTGATTGAATGATACTGCTTGACGGATGAACTGTTTTGCACTGCTTTCTACGCAGACCTACAGCTTTATCAATCGTTAACACACAGAAACAGTTAGCGATCACAATGTTGAATTAATGATGGATAGTTTCGTATTGGGATCGGGTTAATGGAAGTACAGGTGAATACTTCTTTCGAGATACCATAACAAACAAAGGTGTGATGGACCATTCAGCAAGAGACTGACGAGTAAATTACCACAACGAACGCAGTTCTAATTCGTGCGAGATAGAAGTAGAATAGAAGTCCATTATGTAAGACATTTGGAGCTTGAAAGGTCAATCATGCACTATCTAAACGTAGTGATGAACAGAAAGACAACAGCACGTAATCGACTGCACTAAGACGTTGAAAGGTGATTGTGCACAAATTAAAGCTTCTTAAGCAATATTTTATGACTGCAGGTATAGACTAAGAGCTAGTGGGACGTTACAAGCAAAGTCAACCGTTTGTCATAATACAATGTTTCCTATCGTTCAACAACCGTAGGCGATCAGTAAAGATCCCGGAACAACTGGTTACCAACCAAAAACAATTTTTTGACGGTCAGACTCGTATGATAGCCGTTATTTACCACTATACCGGTAGTTAATGAACCTAGTAAATCATATTCTATTTTCCGTGATTTAACGGTGAACAATGGTGAGCTTAAAAGAACAAGGGTTTGACATCCTTTCGTAAGTGGAATAGTGGACTGTCGAAATGTTGGGTCGTCAAAACGTTAAAGAACGAGAAAAGCAGGAAAGTCTACTTCAACTGTCGTCCGAGATATGGTGATTATGAACGTTCCTTCGGAAAATGTCACCCAAGATTGAAAGTAACCACTATGTATGTGTGTAAAAAATAAGACTTCGATGGACAAACTTGTGCTGGCTAGGGTACAGTCGAAAAAGGAATTAAGTAACATGGAAGTACGAATCAACGTCGTATCCATGATTAATGTACCGTTTGTCTCTAACCCGATATTCACTTTTGTAAATCGCACTGCAAAAAAGTGGCCAGGATTTTCCGAACGGAACTGCATTACAAGCAAATATACTAGTACAAACGAGTGCACTGTGGGCTAGATCGCTACAAAGAAATTTTAACTTCCAAACACTTGTATTTAGCTCTAATACGACAGGAAAAACAGTATTAGGTCCACGAGCAATGAATTAATACTGAAGGTATCACTGGAAATTCAAAAATTTTTGATACTATTGCTGAATGAGAATGCAGAATTTCGCATTCAAAAAGAAGGAGATAAACAGCTAGGTGAAGTGATGATGAGCTGCAAATGAAGGCAGTTTTCGATGAGTTTTCTGTTTGACAGAAGCTTAACGTGTTGGTGATACACTAATTTCTGCCCAAAAATATTAGAGAAAAAAAAACAGTTGAGAGGTAATGAGATGAATTGAGTTCCAAAAGTGTGAAATTCTCGTTATCATCCACGGTTCACAAAGATGATTCGATAGCGTTTCTATACATTATCATACAAGGACGAAAAGATAGAACGGTAAGTAATTCAGTATATTGAAACTATTCATGGGCTAGCAGTTTCCCATGTATTCAGTAAAAGCGATCCCCGGTAAGATGTCCATTTTGCAGTAACCGAAATATGGGAACTCTTGACAGCCTGGATATGGAGATGAAATTTGTTCGTTACACACACAGTCATTCCCAAAGATTACCTAACGGAATTCATCCACTTGAAATAACAATCACAAGAAAAACCGGTCAGAAAAAATCCGTACACACAAAACTACTTCATTAAGGAGATAATGACACGTTGTTTTTTAAAGTAGCACTTGATACAGGTGATTCGAGGAACACAGAATGCGGTCCATGCACATCTGTTTAGTAGCACCACACAACTATGAAGTAGCCTGACCGGGACACAGGCGTCAGAACTATCTATTTCATACTCTATTTGTCAATTCGTTTGCAGCTGCGGTGACCCTCACTAGCGTTTTAGGATTAGAGTACACTAACAAGTAGATCTGATATAGGGTATGACTTGAAATGACTTTCCCCAACAACACAAATCAGCCTCGTCTGTCGTTGAATATCTGCGGCAGTCCGATAAATTGGTCAGTACGAGAAACGCCTTCGGAGCGTTAATGCAAACTTATGAACCAGTCATCCCAAGGTCACTCGAGGGGCTATCAGTCAAGTGTTATAAGTCAGCACTGTGTGTGTGTGTGCGGATGGCCTGGGGGAATATACTTCGGACGGGCGTCCGTGAGTTCAACAAGCAGTTATTGTGCGGCCGAGAACGAAAGCGCGCGATGCGCAAAGGGACTATCGGTGCCATAAGTCGTGGTGACGACTATATGACGTTGCGATGTGTGCAACCCCGAATGCACTCGTCGCCCTAGCTTAATAGGTCACCATCGTACTCATAGTGCGCCGTCGGCGAAGAGATGACGAGTACGTTAGGCACAGGTAGGTCATATCAGTATATCCATTCTATTTTTGTTAATGATTGTATCGTTCAAAACTATGGTCGTTTGACAACTAATCCGCTCCCCTTTTCATAAAATTGGGTGTCTGCGGTTTTTCACCTATTCTTTTTTCAACTTTGTTAGTGTATTGTATTATGGATCGTTTGCCTGTTCTTTTCGTGGTCCTATCTGAATTTTGTTCTCCATTCTTATCCTCTCTGGAATGTAGTAACATACACTCGTACACTGAAATGCTTCTTGTATTACGTTTTACATATCCTCCTCCTCAGCTAAGATCTTGTCGCTGCAGTCTCTCTCTGATTATTTTCCGAGAGATAAGGGTTTCCTTTTCCTACTGGCCATTCAATTGGCTAACCAGCAGTGGCTAGCTGGACACAAAGGGCTCACTCACACATCTCCTGGTCTTATTCCTTCGGGTTTACACCGAGTACGTGGTGCGTGAGTGGAACCGCAAGTGGTGCAGCGCAAGCCACTTGGAGGTGATGGTTTAAAGCGCAGGCGTCCTCTGGCTTCGGTCACTGTGACAGGCCAATCCGTTTCGGATGCCACCAACTGTGTGTGTATGTGTCTGTGTGCGAGTGCAAAAGCCAGTAACATTGACCCTGTACGACACGGCCTTGATCAGCGACTTACGATTGCTGTGGCTGAAATCGTTAAGAAGAATTGAAGCTGAATTCACAGGATAAAAGAACATAGTCTCATATTATGAACGGAAACAGAAGTGAGAATACACACGAAATAATTGGTCTGCTGTGATCAGCTTAAAGTGGCTTAAATAAAGCCGTAGGTGATAAATATCATAGAGTTTTACGTTAGTTGTCGAAATGAGCCGAAACATCATCAGTGATAACAACGATTATAAAGTAATATTAACAGACAGCAGTCATTCACTGAAGACTCACCGACTTGAATGGCAGGTATAACAGACCCGTCCCGGTCGCAACCGCGTGTAGGGGTCATAGACCAACGAAGGCGTTCTTGATCCCCTTGACTGAAAAATTCCGCACAAATTCGATGCGCCCATTGTCTACAGGCATCCCAAGGACGACAAGGGTTGCTAATATCAGCACATTTTAGGGAGATCTGAAAGTCAAACAAACAATATAAGTAAACAAATAGAGCGCACATTGCTGAGGTAGATGATGTATCCTGCTCACGTTTATGTGTCTGTCAGTCTTATATGTGTATTCGCAAGGTTAACCATTAATACAGTTTCAGTACTTCTAGGAATGCGTCCACGTCCGGAATGAATGATTGACCTGCTCACCTTTGTGTTAATGACAGTGTAGAGTACAACACAGTGCTAAAGTATAAACGTTCATCGTGATCTTGAGGTTTGGGTCGTACTTGTGGGTAATATGGCTCCGGCTATCGTTAGTCCTGACAACAGTCCACACAGTAGCAGAAAAACAAAAAAAGTACATCTTTAGGACAACAAAAGTGAAACAGTTTATGCAAATTCACTGCGACTGCAAAATGAGATATCTCGAGTCTCTCCTGGGTTAGAGCTTGTAGGACTCGTCAGTAGTGAATGTGACTGCTACAACCGGGATTTGAATCTTAGCCACGTTTTAATGAGTCAACCGTGTTCACCACTACTCCACTGGTCCCACATTAGACACGACTGGATCATCACATGCATAAAAACCTGCAAGTAATGTGCAAACTGACCAGTTACATCGGGGTTGATACTTTATGAAAACTGCTGGCTGATGAACGTGCGATCAAACGGGAGAAGAGTTCAATTTGTGGTAACTACCTGCCGAAAGTGATATATCTTTTGAGTTTTCAGGAGGAATAAATGTCACATTTTTAGAGGCGATAAAAACAAACCAGCGAGACACTCCAGTAGGCATGCATCGATGATTACAATGAGAGTTGACGACAGATTCAAAAACAGCACCAGGACTTTATGCAACTACAACCAATAGGAATTTGACCAGTTAATCACAGAGTGAAGCTCGCGGCTTCAACTTTTAAGCAAACAGAGAGTGAATGGTTTATGTTGGTGGAAATAACACAAACATATCGACCAATATGAATGACTGTTGTGCGGAATCGCCCGACAGCCTATAATGCCCCTAAATCCTGTGGTCGGTCGCCATGCGTTTTACTGCGTTGGTCTGTGTATAATCGATTGTCCATTAATGTGTGGGTGGGCCGTGTCCAGTAGTTTGTCGGCAAAACTAATCAACCCGTTTTTTTCCTAAACGGGCGTTGTTAACCCATAATACCATTTATTCACTGAACATGCGTTTCCATCCACACACACTTTCCCACCTGAAAAACGAGTTACGTTCCGGTTTGTCCACGCGTACTGTATAAGATTTTACAGAAATAAAACAGCTGGCAACGGAAATGGGATTGAAGAGAACATTTCCGGGAAACCGCCCAAAATATGACTAACACGACTCAGTCAACGAGGACTGGATTTAAATCATAAACATAATCACCGTTGTGGAGGCGTTAGCGACAGAGTACTGAGACTCATTTCACCTAAACTTCCCTATCAGGTTTGAATCTGGGTATGCCGACTGGAGATACGCGATGATAGTCAAGCCGTGTGCACCTTATTTATACACAAGTTAGCACAAAGTGCAAAGTCACTGCATAGCATAAAGTTATACAACACAGAAGTAGGACCGATGAGGCACGTATACAAAAAAGATATTCACCTGAAGTAAAAGCATCCGATCGGATGAGGAGTAAGGTAAGGATGGTTGAGCGAGTTTTGCATCAACCAATTTCTGAAAAGATAAAACAGAGGAAAATGTACGCACACAATCCGAAACAAATATGATATGATACTGAATTTGTACCAAAACGATGTCAATAGTGAGCATGTACAGAACGTAGACTCATGAGACCACAGATTATCCGTCAAACCTCATGTTATGAGCCGCATCTTTCGTCATTAGGATATCGACTCTATGAACATCGTGGGAAACGACTGATACACCATATTTCCAGCCTGACATTGAGAAACAGGAATACGATATTAGCTTTCACCTCTCCTCGAATTAGCTCGTACACAATCAGCATGGAGCGAGTAGCATTCAATATACAATACCTTTCCTAATTCACAATGTGTCTTGGCATCATTCCTATGTGATTCGTTAAAATTTTTGGTTGATTTGGTGTCAATGCAAGGTGATCCGGATATTTTCTTCGATACCGTTCTACAAATGACTCTAGCGTCGTCCAAACTAAGTGATTCACGATGACACAATGAGGGAGAGAGTGGAAACGGATACACGGTGCAAGGGCTTACAGTTACAGGCATCCTAGCTTAGTCTGGTAAGCGAACGTTCCTTAGGCACAAATGGACACGGTTGTGTTCGCCGAACTAAGGGTGTTTAATCTGTCTGCATCACAGCTCCCCACTGTTCCAGTACATTCCGGTTACCGTGATCCATTGATACGTGCTGGTTAGACTCGGTAAAGAAGCCTGTAAGATCGAACCATCGTACAGCGTTGAGATTTCAATATGGTGTATTTGTTTCCGTTGCAATTGTACCATCCGTTTAGTTTGAGTGACTCCGGAGATAAAGAGCAATAACAGTGAAACCCTTTGAGTAATCTTTGGATTGATATCAAACCAGGCAAAATTGATACCAAGACATGCAAAATGATATGGAGATATCTTAGAATGAAAAAGGAACAGACCACATTACCACACACGCGTCCCGTCACAAAAGCTTATCATAGCAAAGATACCCTGGTAGATTAGAATATGCAAGCGAGAAACGCATTCAGAATGATTAATCACAACGTGAATTAAAAGAATGTGGCAAGGGAGTGCTCTTTACTAGCATTCAGTATATCACGTTTGATCGTCAAGGGTTACGTGTACACGAATTCTTCACAGTACTAAGGTTGGACAACCTGACAACGCCCAGCCAACACGTGTAGTTGTGCCATATGATAGTGACGTTGAGTTACCTTTTTGATTTGGCCATATACGTGTTATTTTTTACGTTTTTAGTCGCAGATGTGGTTCTACTTGGCTTTCCAAAGCTTTTGGTAAGGTTGATCATTCCCTCTTGCTGCGGAAGCTGAATAATTATGGCTTTGAGGAGCGCTTACTCACCTGGCTAGAGGAATACCTAAGTGAACGTAGATTCAACGTGAAAACAGCTGTCAGAGTTGTTCCCAGTCAACAGCGACGGTCTACAAGACTGTTATTCGGTTTTTTCGATCATAAACTACCCAGTACAGACAAATCGCCGATGTTGCTCTACACCGATAACACAAAGCTCTGATGAGTTCAAAAGCATCCGGAAGATGTGGAGACCTTACAAAGAAAACTTGAACTGTATCAATCAATGACCCATGGAAAATAACTTGCCGTTCAATGTCTACAATTGTAGAGTCATGCACGTTCGCCATCAAAGTTGTACTGACAACACAAAGCAAGCGAAAGCGTATCACTGGTTTACGTGGTTAACATCTTGCTTTCAAGTTAGTTATGCTACTACCAGCACAGATACTCAACTGCACGGAAAGTCAAAGCCGTAGATGGCATTACAACTTTACAAGGTAAGGTGGTGCAAATAATGTGCTTCATGATTGAAATTAACCAACAGAACACGACCAGTTACATTGTTTGAAATGTATATCCGATGAATCTTTCTTCGATACATCCAATAATTACAGAAAATAGAAATGTTGAAGATCGCGGTAACTAACACAGTCGAGGGTTATTTTTGACCATCAACTGCACACATTACTTACGTCATTTTACTCTGTTAAACTACACATTCTATTTCGTTGTCAATTCTACACTAAGTAGATTGGGTGTGAGTAGAAGTCGAGGTAATAAAACGAAAATAACAACAAGAATGCGTGCAAACAGATACCTGTGCGTGGATTTAGTTGGAAACAAAGAAACACATCAACACATCAACTATAAGCGATCTTACTGTGAAATGGAAGATGTTTTATGGATCTAACGAAAGGTGTAACATCCATCAAGAACAGACTTGAGAAAATAATAGCTGAATGGTACATGTAATGTGAAGGAAAAAAATCGATAAGTAAGTGTCATACAACGCAGAAATACTTAAGGAGTCAAGTTACAACTTCCCGGCTCTGATAAAAATGTCGGTGGCATGCGTATTTTGTTCTTAACCAAACAAAATTCTCGATGCTTAACGGAAGAAGATTCAAACAAGATATCATTGTTTACAAAAAGAGATGAGGGACTGTCAAAAAGTTTCCTCTATTAACTACTTTTTTTAAGTGAAAACATGTTGATACATTTAAAGACTAAGGGATAAATAACAGTTTGTTGCCGTGGTAACATTTTAAAACCACATACCACCAGAAAGGGTACTTGCCCTCATGACATAAAAGGTCGTAAATGAATGGGTGACATAAAATAAGGTTCATGAAAATTCTATCGACCTGTTTTCGACGTCCCTTTGAGAAAAGAGATCCAGCATAGGAGCTCGGTCCTAATGCATAATTTTCAGTCAGGCAATTAATCCGAACAGACTACAGGAATAGACTTGATCAGAAGATCGTTGGGATGAAGTGAGAGCATTCACGATGTTCCCTCCCATGCACTACATGGAGAACAATTATGCTAACAATGAAATACCTTCTATTGTAACTAACAAGTAACCTTGTCTGATTGTGACAAGAGTTGTAGGGTATGAGGCGGTGTAGAAGAGCTGTCAACTAACTGTTAAATCTACCTTATGACTCTGTCGATATCTACGTAATGACTCATTTGTGACTGTAACTGGCTAAGAGGCAATGTCTCACCAGAAAATCGGAAGAGATATGTACAACTCTTACGAATCCTATGCATCATACAGCTATCAGTTTCTAAAATATTTAACATATCCCACTATTAGCTAGAGAAAACCTTATCTGGGAGTAGTACCCACCCGACTATCAATTCATACTCTACCGGTCGGCTGCACGGCTACGGTTTTTGTGTACTAGTCTCTATTTGGCGCCTAGCTATTGGCCGACAAACGTAGTTGGATGGTTTATTTTCGCGTAGTGCACGGAACATCGTCCATATCTTTTGCCTACACAAAACTGTCTGACAAATAGCGTAGCCCTTTGGGTTAAAAAAAATGAAATATTTTTTCACGAGACACGGAAGTCATTAAGCGTTACGTAAAAGAAGAGTATGCCATCGTAAAAAAATCTGATTGGACTCCATAGTGCGCACGCGGATTCGTTGGAACGTTCACTCATAGGGTATAGTAAAATAGTGTTTCTCAGGAGGTTATAACAGCAAGCTAGTTGTACAAATTCTGGAGCGACAATACAAGCAAAAAGGTACTAAGTAACAGGTATACGAGGATGGTTATGCGGTCCTGCGAAAAACCAGCCCAACCGTTTCATCATGACAAATGCACATTTTGATGATTTACCATTGATGGGCAAATGTAGTTGTTACGTGTACTCGCGGAAACTTAAAGCTTGGAATGATTCCATTGTACACAACACATGCCAGAGAGCAACATACACAATAATGCCCGTATTCACATTTATTTGGCTTGCACAATTTGGAGCTATGCACCAAAACAGTCATCTTTGTCTTGCAGTTCTCAATGAATGCATTTTCTACAACAGATGTTGATAAAAGTGGTTTGGACAAAACTAGACAATTGTACTGAAATCATCAGAATCCGACCCACAACCGCCAATAATTGGTAGTCAGCGTTGTAGTGAAGCAACTTCAATTGGGGTTGATCAAGCCCTGAATGCAATCAAATGAGCAGAAGATAGTGTAAATACAGAGGCGAGAACTACTGGTTGGTATGAACGGTTAGAAGAACCGCAATCAACAACGCATCCGTAGAACTATCAGTACTGGAAAAGGAGAGGATCCAAAAACTTATCCTTAAGATTGACAGCCAGATTAGCTATGACTGTGGTATCTCAAACGTTAGCAGTTAGATGATCAGTTGTACATGTAAAAAACGTATTGTGTTACTGGTTATCAACAATACAAAAAAAACAGGTCGATGGTGAACAGTGTTGCGTTTTGTTCGAGCCGAACATTAAAATGTTCAACAATAGATAAGTGCCTTACCGTAAATTTGGTTTTGAAATATCCCTGATGTGCCATATCGGTGGCGTGTACCATTTGTAAGATACAATCCCGTACTGTCATCCTGAGAAAGAAAAAAACCATACAAGTCAACATTCAATGGGAGACACAATCAGTTTCATGACCATTACTAATATGTAAACGATAATGCTAGCGACAGTAGATGGTTTGAAACAAAGGTTCTGTTGTCAAGGTGATGAACTTCACCTATATTATCCACCAACTATGTTTAACATACACCAGTTAGCTTCGTTTCTCGGACAGAGATCTTCGTGATTCAAACAGCCAAAAGATGGACAGGTGAACTGAAATGACAGCTTATCAGGCTTAGCAGACTGAATGCCATCTCTGTTTGGTTGAGTTGTCTCCGAATTAAGTACAGTTGGTAAAACAAGATAGCGAAAGCTACGACGAAGCCGACAGTTCTGCAGAAGAAATCTTGCTCGCACTTACAGCTCAGCTATTTGTCTGAATAGTATAGGCACTTTCGGATTGGCAGTTTCATTGTAACAAACACGTGCCTTTAGTAATCGAATCTCATTCTTTCTTCTATTTTCCATACATCGTTTCATGGTCGTGTGTCAGCTAAATGTCAGTGTGGGGAATATAAACAGTATGCGGGTATTGGTTTACAGCGTTGGGTGGTGCCTGTGAAAGATGTAACTGTAGCCAACCTAACTTAAATCTCTTGAGTAAACAGATATTCTGATTTGCCAAATAAAAATGACGAGACATAAAAGCGTACTACAAGACACGGTCTAGATGTGTCTAACTGACCTCCAATGTGAATCAAGTTCATGTTCATCATCGTGTCACCAACTACAAAACCTCGAGGATGGTGAGACCATTTAACCCATAAAAGATCCACGAGGAAATCGGACACACTGTCGGCAATACTGTCACTTTTCGTTTCGTCCATCGGGAGGTCAATGTGGCCTAACCGTACGGCATGACGAGTGAGTTTGTGGAACAGAAAGTTACAGTCTGTGTATTTCGACTTTTCCGGTTGCATAACTATGTTAGTATCAGAAGTTTGTACCTATGTACACGGAATTCAGTTGTCGCGAAACATATTTGAAAATTCTCTTACGCTTTACTGATTTTGGTTAATGTGATTTCGATTACAACACTCCTGAGGAAGGCCATCCGAGGTGATTGAAACGTAGGGTATTACAACTTGCTCGTTATCCTCAATCCACTGATCATCAGTCCACAAAATTTTGCAACACTTAACATACCTAAAAAAGTGTTCAACTCATATTTATGATAAGGTTGGAGGAATAAAACGATGACATAGAGAAGTGATCCACCACGCTATCAGTGTTGGTATAACTCCATAGTTCCATGATTTCCTTGATTAGCTATAAACTATGAGCTTGGTAATTCGAAAACATTGTCTATGTGTGTGAAATTGTGTCAGTAGAACAGTCTCACTTGAGGAGTTCGTTGGGAGAGTCGAAGAGGGCAAAATGAACAAATAACTTCAAGACAGACAGTTTTCGGTCTATAAGATGGTGTTTATTGCGTGCTAGTTGACGACGGTATGAATTACGTCTATCGAATTCTTTGAGAATCATTCCAAATCAAATGATGGTTGCGTTCATTCGCAAGTAAACGATCATAGGACATATTCACAGAATCAGAAATATTTGGTGCAGTTTAACCTACACGTCGGCGTTGTGTACACAAAAGTAAGCGAAGCGACACATCAAGCTGACGTAGTCCTGCCCATACCATAGTTCATGTGACTGTCCATTAACGGGTTACTTCTATTTAATCTGTATGATTACTATCCTAGCCAATGAAAATAGACGAACTGTTAACAGGCCACGACATACGTCACTCATCTAATACAATATGGTCACCGAATAAATTAACAGAACACAAGGAACGAAAAGAATTTCCTCATCGATGTTTTCCGCTGGCGAATACAAAAGATGTACAGGAAGTGAAATAATCGATGGAGTTCAGTAACAGAAAGATGTAGTTGAGAGCAAACGAATGAAAGTACCTTAAAACCAACTTTAACCCTAGGTTTTGAGAAAATAATGACCGATGCCCGGAGTTCTTGTTGCTCGTGAGACTAGGCTACGTGGAATCCGTTGTCCAACACTTCGATGGTGATCAGTAGGATCAAAAGTCACAACTCATTTGTGGCCGTGGTAGATGCTTCTTTGTTGACAGGGTAAGTACACATGGCTGATCGATTTCCCTCTGTGAGAAAGAAGTGTAACAGCTAGCGAAAAAGCCGACGATGCCTCGCACTTTAAAGTCGTCAATAACATTTGCTGCTGCACAGAGTACCATCCAATGGAATTGGGTAATGTATCTTAATGAGCTCGTTCTTCGAACTATAATTCACGTTGGATAAACGACGTATTGTAGACAAATAGACCGTACAGATAAGGAGTTACCAGTTGAAAAAATTACATAGATATCTGTCATAGGCAATAAACAAATGGCGCTTTCTTTTTATCTCGAAACCAACATCTGTTCTGATTGTAATCTCAACCACTTTCAATATTTGTTATCAGGCAAACGGAAATTCATCGGTGAGCTAAAGAACAAAAGCAACACAATTTTTCTTGATGTTTCCCTTCAACAGAACAACAAAAAGCTGAAAAGTGTGCACTGCAAAAACACTTGTAACGGGCAGTACAAACCTAGCGATCGAAAGCGTGAAACGTCGTGTTTAACTCAGACTACTATCTATTTTTAACAGCAGGGAAAATGTCAAGATTCTCCGTCCGACCTTAAGAAAATCCTTAATGTCAGCGATGTATTTTTGATTGCCATGAAGCGTTAGAATGAACGTCAATTTCAAAATAACGCAAAAACGTGCCATGCAGAAAACTTTAACACCCAACTGTGAAAAAAACACGCAGTAAGACTGCAAAAATTAACCGCAGACGCTCCACATCGGGAAACACATTTCACGGTGCAGTGTCCTGTAGAATAAAAGCTTGCGATGTACAGCTGTGACGGATTCTAAAATTCTACATTAACTTTGTGAGTGGACTTTTCGATGCTTATGGTGCCCCAGAGAGTACATCAGTTTGCACATTGTTACAAATGCTTGGTGAATCAACACATTGGCTATGATGAACTAGCTCCGTTTCCTAACAGGTCATTTACTTATTATGTCATAAACGAGATGCCACAGATCACATTAGGTCTCAATAAGAGTGACCACCGAAGACTATCCACGTTTCAACCCACGATAAACTGACTACCAAAACTGAGGCGGATGTTCCCTCAATCCAATTGTTTGCTTACTTTGCATGCTGCTGAGTTTTGTTTGAGAGACGCCATTCTTTTGCAGTTAGCCACAATAACCCATAGCCTTTATAAGGAAGTTGGCAATCAACGTTTGACAGCACCTCCTAATGCATGTCTATAGAAACTTTGACATAGTCTATATTCACATCATTATGATTCTGACCTCTTTCTCTCGATTCTGTTTTCCTAATGTTCACGTGACGTTCTAGGACACTGTAAAAATGATGATTTAGAAGACTTCGCCACTTTTGACAAACCAAGGAAAGAAACATTATCAGTCCATGTGATTATGTTTCTATATTTCTCCCTGTTACTAATACATCGTACATTCTTGCAGATTTTACTTCCCAAGATATGATTAGGTCAGAATCAGTAAGAATGCTTATCAGTCTCGTGGACATTCATTGCTCAAACATCAAACCGTTCTAGCTTGATTCTTACAATGAAAACCCTTTCTTATGACATGCCATTGTATCAATTTTAGAAATGATGACGCGTCATCATCATCATAGACAGCAATACATCAGTGGTTCACACTGATGCTTAACTGCCACACAAACTTGAAGAAGAATAAAAAGCAAACCCTGTATAGGAAGAGAGAAGAAAAGAAAAGGGAGGGGACCTAGTCACTAAAAATAGCTACGTCTACATTCAAACATCCAACATCAAGGCGCCTACACCTTGCAAACAAACAACCGAGCTGTAAGTGACGCGTATCAACATATAGTGCGAACCACACAATTGGAACCAATCATTTGCGAAAGTATGTGGATTATGTCGATGCGAATTTGAATGTGACACATACTTACCTAGTACTCAACACCAGTTCCGAAAAAAATGATTCAATATTATTGGATATGTTCGCGTTCTACGTCCAACTGCCGTAACGCTTCTTCAGTACATTGAAGAATTGAAGTAAACAAGCACACACAACAGCAAGACAAAAATCATGTTTCACTTCAAACAAAGACTAATGTTTAGAGCATTTTAATGCAGCTCTTTTAGAGGCAGCAACAGGGTTTACATGTTGTATCGGTTTGGACGCGAGATGTACGTATGTAGTGAGCTTAAAAGAAAAGCATGACATACAGAACGAGAGTGACCGGTGGCACAAATAACCTTGAAGAGTGACTGAAACATAACCACATATTGTTACAGAGAAACAATCAGTCAGAGGTGTTTGCCAGCAGACAAATAAATGAATGAGCTCGCCGAGAGATATTAACGTTCCAAAGAAAGATATACCTCTAATAGTCAACCACATTCTTAAGGGCCACTTTGAGATTATGTTGAAGGACTCGGCCTACTATATTTTCGTGTTTCACATATAAACTGTTCAACCGGCCAGAATCAATCATTCAGTACCAAATCAGCTGCAATCGGAGACCTAGGTATACTGCACACACTACCGAAAATTGCCTGACCTCTCTCAGTAAGAACACTCTTCGATCGGCCAATTGCGTAACATAAGAACACCTGATATGTAACGAGGAATAGGCATCGCATTCTGAAATTGGAACTGCGTAGAACGGAGGAAGCTCACAATGTGGTATATATTTTGTTCAACATGATAAAAATGTAACATTCTTATTCTAACGGATTTTCCACCAAACACATTATCGATGCATATCACTGCCATACCACCTTGATCCATCGCTTCTTGTTCATATTCTGCCAAGTTAACCTGTCTATTGATTCTTTGTCCAAGTCCATTGAGTAGCTGTCACTGACACTGAGCACCAGCCCACCAGTCAGAGTCACAGAGACAAGACGTAAACAAACAGGCCAGAAGTGTAATGGGGAGGAGTTTAGAAATCGAACGCCACTCACAACTGGTCACAAGTTTTTTTATTCAAACAGGTGTTTTGGCTTACCTTTTTAGACAAGAGGCACTAGCTCTTGTTAGAGTTCATCGAAAACGTATATGCCATGCCCGATCGACATTTGAACCACAGTTCAGTAACCTACCAGGGGAACATCTTGGTGACCACACATGTCGAATAAAATTCTCAGACATATCCTGACGGTGGGATCAACGACCAGAGTTAACGAGATAATTACTATATCTCCTCTCAAAGTAACTTAACAATTTTGCACTGAACACAAACGAACCTTCGGCTGACTTTTCAAATTTGAGGTTAATGCCATGGGGATAAACTTGATCAGTTCAGAAGCACGTGGACTGAAGTTCAGGTGCAAACGTATGTGCACTAGATAAACGCTAAAAGATTCACTGGGTTTTAAGAAAGGGGTTTGTTGATATATCGATCTGGATACAGAATCTACGATCAAATGAGTGATGTCTTAATAAAGATAGTGAGATCTATGAGTAATTCATCCGAATATAGGTTTCTTCGCGATTGTTACTTCGTAAATGACCCAAAAGGCTTCTGTTACTAATATCTCTCAATATACCTGTTAAGACAGCTGAGATCCCTCCGATAGACTAATCCAGTCTACTTGTTAAAAATACAGACCTTTCACAGCTGTCAAGAAATATATATTCACTCACCAATCTGCCGAAGTAAGACATTTGGCTAGACCACTTCCATGTAAAATAGTTAGACCGACTCGTGCATGATGCCGTTCCAGAACTGAATCACCCTGAAAAACACAAGCGAAATGACATCGGAGATTGATCAGTTTGAGAGTAGTGAAGTCTATGCTATTATTGGTAACTTGAAAGAGTGCCTTTTACGTACACGGCAATGCCGGTTGTCGCTACCATGTCAACTGAATCACTCGTTATCAGGATGAATATTTTCCATCTGCTACTTCAGTAAACAATTGGAAAGTTTGGACAATATGTTGTCCTAACAGAGTAGACAAATAGAAGACATTAAGTCAAATCATAAAAAATGTCCATGTGAATGCATTAAGATTAGAGTAGGCTGTCTTGGCATACAGTGATATGCAACGAATGTGAAGAGTGCCGAATAACTAGCCACTGTATATTGAGAATATGAACACTGTTTAATGCTTGATTAAAATGAGTAGATGGTAACAGTGTATGTTAAATGCGAGTCTACCACCTCGGGTTGTATTTTTGATAACTCAAAATACCCCCCCTTTTAATGTGGACAATCTGACAACAACTGATGCACACTTGCCGTTTTAGGCTTATATGCCAAACCGCTAAGTACCGGTGTTCGACTTACGAATTACAAATGAACTATCTGCGAGCAAGCAGACTGAGACTAGACAGAAGCATTCGACATAAACCACGTGACGTTTTACTGATCACCAGTTGTCTAAAGAGAGTAATTAAAACACGAACACCAATTAGCCCAAACGTCCAATTGAATGTGAAATATAGAACAGATTGTGAGCAAATAGCGGACTATGGTATGATCGGATGTTTGACAGCTATGATGTACTATACGTATAGTAATAAGTACAGAATAAATTTGATATCAGAGACACCGTACAACAGAAATTATTATGCAGCTCCTATGATTTGTGGTTGAGAATAATGAAGTAGATTGACGTCAAACAGATCCAATGACGTAAGTGTTATCGTAGTTCGCCTGAAAGATCTCTGTAGTAAAGCTGATTAATGAAGAAGTGCGACGGAAACAGCAAACACCATTTTACTCACACTTGAAAAACAGACTTTCGTATGTACGTAGAAGTACCAAAGTTGAGTGTAGAACTCGTACGGATAGGACAGCATGCATCTCTCTCTCTTTCTCTCGAAACAAGCCAGATCAGCTCTGTCGTTTTACTATCATGAACTTATGACATTCATGGAGGTGCGTTAATCATTGAAATATAGTTGTTAATAGTGGTGAAATTGAAGTATGCAAAAACCATTAAGAAAGTGATTTGTTAAATAAGGAATATGATAGGAGTCAAAGTGATCAAACGCACAAAAATCAAGAAATTGATTTATGGCCCAAAGTGACAGGATACACCGTATTTACACAACCAAGTCTACAGCAACCATAATGTATCAAGTTATTAATGTTAATGTGCAATCCGGTCTTTGACAAAAATTGTCGGGATCGAGAGAAAATTGTGCTAGGTATGTGATAACAAAAGAACCATGTGTATGGGGACAGATGCACATAAATTTGTGACGGGACTCAGCTGAATTTGTGGATACAAATTTGGAAATATTAGAATAAACTGAATCATGGGAATCAAAAAACTTTGCAGATAAACAACTGACATACTGTCAAATGGTGAAGTACGATAAATTCAATGAGACTTGGAAGAAGAATATCACTACCGTTAGGATCGTGTAACTAGACAAATATTTGAAACATGTAGGCAAAAAATCGAAAACAATGTCAACAACGGGAAGAAATAAACATGAATTCATAAAATGGAAGTCAAAATAAAAATGGAAGGGTTAAAATGGCTTTAGAAGTAATACAGAAAAAGTGAAGGAGTAAAGCAGAAATGTTGCAATAACATAACACGTAAAACATCAGGACCTCGGAAGCGAAACATTCACAGTTTTCTGCTAGAGCCAACCATCAAAAGTCTGCTTATAGTATATTTCTTTGCGAAGGGAAAAGTAGAGCAAAAAGCATTTGGACGTAATGGGCGTTAGGATGACAGATCAGTTCGGTAACACAACTTTTCAAGATGAGGAAGGAGGATATGTGTGAATGGGGAATTCGCAAAACGACAGAATTTGCATACTTTAGTACAAACGAACTGTTGGAAAAAGACGGGGGGGGGGTCTCACATAACAAGTTTTGAAAAAAGAACGATTAGAGAACAGTCGAATTCGTAACTAGCGAATGAGACACTTGAGCGATTAAGTATGCAAATTGAGAATGCTTCAGAAAATGACTGTCTAACAGGATAGTCAGAAATCGTTGAATATTACATTACTGCGCAGTTGTACGCATTAGTGTAATCAAGGTAACAGAAACAAGCTATCCAGACAAAATAAAACTAAGTGAATGTTATAAACCCTCGAAAGAATAGGATGGTTCGTCCTCGATATAGTAATACGCTTGACAGAAATCGGATTCTTCTCCCTGTAATAATTAACATAGAGAATCTCGGTTCCGAAAATAACCCGAATGTCCCCGTAATTACCCCCAAGAGATATGAAAAGGTTGGTGAAAAAAAGCAGCTTTGTTTCGCTTCAAAAAAGTGTGCGATAATGAGAAAATTGCAAGATATTTATACGGTGCATAGTTACCCAAAAAACATTCTCGAATCAGAAAATGGAACGACAGTTACCGAAAACAGTGATTTCACCACTACACAGATTTGTGCTGAAATACATCTTTTTTCATTCCACAGGCTTTCCACAGCTAAGCGGATGAAAATTTATCATTACATACAAAAGTGTTATTTACGGGCAACAGACGTTAAAACGAAAGTTAAAATAACTGTCCAAATAACTCCCATATATCGAAAGAACAAAAGGAACAGACGAAATAAGATGTGCTGTAGCACACACCTCTTTTGATCTGACGAAGATATCAGGGAAACATTGTCAATCAGGGCAACCAGGTAGGGTGGATGACAAGTTTTATCATGAATGACACTAAGAAGCTTGACAGCTGCATAAGCTGAGCTACGCAGTGGCGATCGACTGCCAAAAGAAAACAAATATGGGATGATTGAGTTAAAGCTTGTTTTCCCCCCGTTAGTGTAGATGGACACAATCCACCTCAGATTGTCAGTTTGTATTGGTTAAGGCCGTAAGAGTTCGAAATGGTATTTGAGATATTCCTCATCAGTAAAACGACACTCCGCGACCGGTTTCGTTTTTGTTGTGACTCATCAGGTACAGATAGTCTGAAAAGGGGATCGAACCGACTGTCCTTCATATTACGAGTCAACCCTTTTATCCACCTGCTACCATTTATGTGAGCAGTGACTTGTAACGTGAGCGGTTGCCCGTTCGATCCCTCATTTAGACTATCTCTAGCTGAGGAGTTCAAACAATGACGGAACCGGCCGCGCACTGTTGACTTGACGGTAATCAATAGGAAAGATTAAAAATGTTGGGTACTCGAAAAACGTAGATCTAGATGGCTTGCCATTCTTGCAGAAAAGATAACAGTATTTCAAAGATTGAAGACCGTAAGGAAGTCTGTGGATGTTGAAAAACAAAAAATACACAAAATATCAGCTAACATGTGTATCTCCGGGATGGTACAAACAAGTGATGGATACATATTGATAAGTAAAATATGTCATATTCATTCAGATACCTGGAGTTGTACTCCACGGCAAGAGAGCTAAAGTGAGCTGTAGAAAAAGAGAAATGAAGATAATAAAAACATCGTTTACATTCACAGTCAGAGTAGTGAAGCATAAAACCACTCACACCAATTCGCGATGACAAGGTGATAGCAGTTCGTCTCGATTAGCTATTGTAAAAAGAAGTTAAGTTTGAGAATAATGTAGTTGACCAGAATACAAAGCAGCCGATGTAAGCAATTTTCTAATTCTTGAGTGATCTCTGAGTAACTTTTCAGCTGGCAATATACGTATTCGAACTGACTTAGAATAAACTGTCTACGCTGAAACCGACAAGCTTATGATGGATAAGTTAACATTTCAGTTCCTGCAGCATCAGGATCCGCGACATACAGGACCACATATGGAAAGCAAGATACAGTCAAATTACTAAAGTCCTAGGTCAGAAAAACATGAATCACCGGAGTCGAAACCTCAAAACTCGAAGCCGTTTGTCACTGAGAGATCCGGAGCCCCCTGTAGTCAGCAAATTTTTATTCACTAACCTCACGCTTACAAACTCGCTGCTAACACAAAAGACTTTCGAAACAAGACTTTGTCACTGTTCCAACAGCCGAACGACTGCACCGGTAAACGGACAAAGAACATCACATGACAGCCGATATTGTCGAGCTTTTGAGCTTGGCTAGACATTAACAGCTGGTGCGTTCAGTCAACGCAGAGATGCTCTGCTGTGTTTGTAAGCTGACGACAAACTCGTCGCGTGTCAAATCGGACAGAATAAGGTTGGTTTTCAGACTGACACGTGATTGGCGCCAGTACCACAGCCAAAGCACGATTGAACACCCAGCGCGGCCGAAAACGGACATGTAGACAGAAGCAGCTCGATAAAATCAGATCCAGGGTCTGCTGACCATAAAACGCGCGTACGCATGCACGCGCGCAAGATTCAAAGCATTCTAACTCAACAGGGCGACGGTAAAAATAATGGCTGAGTGTACATGAGTTTAGAACCTGAGAGCCAGTTTCGATACATTTATCCAATCGATCCATATAAAGATCAACCTTGCTATGAAGGGACCTTATGGAATAACGCCGCTAAAGGATATTATCGGCTTAGAACAGCCAAGATAACACTGATAAACCCTCTCAATACCGACGAACATCAACATAACAGTGACGAGTGCATATATAAAATACAAACCGGTGTACACCTCAAAAGTGCTTCAACTCAGCAAAAATGTCAGCTCTCCGAGTCAAGTCAAGTCAAATTATTCAAACTGTCTATTTCGTTAACTTATTACAATATGATGAATAGATGAGGACAAAACAGTGTGTAAAATTGCACAATGCAAAAACGTGCATTCCCTCATCAATCACACAGCTTTTCAAACTATCACTATCTGCACAACATTGTTGACCTTCCTCCACACGAACATCAAATAATCGATGCCAATTAAACTGGGGGAAACAGCGTTCATGAAGTTTAAAGATGTAGTTGATAAAGAGGTCAAACAGAAGGTGATGTGCTTCCAAACCTCCTCAATAATCCCTTATACCTGAATTTGTAACGAATACATTGTGTACAGAATTTCACACGGATATAACAGAAAAAATTCTTAAGTGGACTGACCAATGTAACTTCCTTTATTCACAGTGTGGCGCCTGTTTGATTGGAATAGTGACTGGAATAGTGTGACTGATGTACAAAATGTGGCTGGTATATGTGATAAACGACAACTGCATGATACGGTTGCATTCGACTAAACAATTGCGAAAGGTAGAAAAGATACCCAAAAGTAAGAATTATGTTGTTTAGTATACCAGCAATCCAGATCAAAACGATTTATGAGACATTTTCAAAGAGGTAAAACAACCTGATAGGTATATGTCAAAAAGATTTAAGAAAAAACCTCATGTATAAAAGAGATAGGAAAGAACCCAAGTAAATGGTTGAATTAAGCTAACAATTTATACACCATACGATGCTCGTTGATGTGTCCTTTAAAGTCAGCTGCCGGTTGGATAATGTCATGCTGTCCAAACCAAAGTAAAGACAGTGACAGTAACCGGTCTCGGGCGTTTGATAGTCAGGTACTGTCATCACGGAGGCGCCGTTAGTAAATCAAGGGAGCCTATTTTTATAGACGGAAAGCATAATGTTCTCCCTTGCAGTGGTCACTCACTATAGGGATGGTTCTCGTATAAAACAGTCTACATTTTATATAAAGTGTAACGTGCTGAAAGGCCATAACCCTAAAGAAATAACCTTTTCAATGCAAAATCGTCCCACACTGCCGACCATCACGTGTAACATTTCCCTTCAAGTTTGCCACCGTGTCTCAAGCTTGTCCACTGTTCAAAGTGGGCCAATCAAAAGACTTATTATCTGGGTGCGGAGGCTGTGATCAAGGGCAAAATCTAGTTCCCTAAACTTATGTAACACGCGAGAACAACAGTCTAATCCCCGGTAATTTGTAATCATTCTGGAACAAAATGGACTGTAGTCACCTCGAAGTGTATACAGGTGGACATCCAGTAAACCAAGCCGTATCTCGTGTGTAGTCCGGTTCTTGTAATCCATGTAATCTCAGGTTTCGGGTAGGTAATCGTGATCGAGGGTCTGCGATCTCTTTGTATCATTTACCTTGGGCAAATAAAAGGACCGAATACGACTATGATTTCCCCCTTAAACCATCGATTGTTTACTAAAGTTGCGATTGCATCCGTGTTTTATGAAAATGCGCGATGGATTTCATGACAGACAGGAACGTTCGTTCTGATGGAAGCAGAGCAAATCCAAATTGTTTTCGATCACGTCAGTCAAGTTAAATGTGAACAGTGCTACAGGGGATTGTGTACACTGTTCGCACAAGTAGAAGCAGAAAATTAGCAGGGTAAAATCAATTTGGAAGAAACAACAACAGTTACTGAGTGTCCCGGAAGGCGAAGCCAATAGAATATCATACGTCTACAACAAAGTGTTCACAATGATTTGAATGGTTGCTCAAAACCGCTCCAGTCAGCAAATATGCCAAGATTACTTGTACTGAAAAAAAAATGTGGACATGCAGACAAAAGTTATCAAACCATCCCTAAACGGGAGAGAAACGATCAGCACGCAACAAATGTTTGACCGTGATATGATAAGAACAAAGTCATAACACCACGGTTTACGGAAATTGCTTTGATGCACTATTGTAGGACTCTTCTAAATCGGTTGAGGTGAAGACTGTACCGATGGTCTTAATTCATAGCGTCCGCCCTCTAGAGCGACCGTATTTCGAGATTATTCTCTGTGGGAGTGCAGTCTAGTATAATTCGGACAAATGGTCAAAATGACCATCTGATTGCCTCAAATAGTTGTTATCGATAATTATCATCGGAAGCACAGAGGTGGTGAGAAAATCAGACACCAGTCACAAGATCTCGAAAGAACTTACATTATAGAGTTGAACCAAATGGTGCCCCGTACGTTCCAAATGACACTGATTGGTCCCGGGGTGATCAGCATCGTGACACAATGCAGCCAACAAGCTCCCGAACACTTCTGCCGCATTTAACAATCGAAGAAGCTATGGTGTCGATAAACGACAGAAAGACGAATGTAAGCTAACGCAAATCAACGGCTCAAAAACACAGCACCATACTCGAATTT
>LUCH01001081.1:38320-63229 GCA_013368495.1 Paragonimus heterotremus
TTATGAGATAACCGTGTTGACAACTTCGCCACTAACCTCACACTAAGCACGACTGAATTAAATCATGCTAGCGTTCAGCAACATGCGCCTGAGTAATGAGTAGATGTGCGTGCACAAAATTTCCATCTTTAACAAATTCAAACGCGTTCACTAGCATGTGGCATAAAAGGTAACGTACGGACTGGGCAGGGCTGTGAAGAATTTCTAGACTTAGGCATCAGAAGCAGTCGTGGAATTGAGGATTGAGCCTGGAACCGTGGATAAACCGTAGTCAACGTCGTTAATATGACTATTATTTGAGTGTCAGGAAGATACAACAGATAATGGTGTATTATCTATGGTAATACTTCAGACTACAAATACTATTGCAGAGATCGAACATTTGGCGCACAATCATATTATGTCAATCCCACACTGAGATGAACACTTGCTTTCAGAAGGTAGACAACACACAGACTCAACATTTCTACAGTTTTCAACTACATTAACTATTTGTGTCCATGCTAGCTCGTATACCGTTCACAACCCTGGATGACATTTCGGTTTCATTAATGGGAATCGCCCAAGCTGGTTTCTCGCGTTGTTGTGCTGCTTTTTTCAATAACTGAACTACAAAGAAGACAGTGGCTTGCACTCTATTTTACATTATTTTCGCTCGCCCACTACAAATCTAGCGAGTAAGTCAATTCCTTTCGTTATCCTGGTTAGAAAGGAAATAAGGCGAACCGATACAACATTTCTCAATATCAACAGCATGGCGTTCGCTTTGAGATTCTGTTACGCTAACGAAAGGAATTTACGCATTGGAACAGCACTGCCCATGAAATCGGTTGACAAACGCCAAGACAGTCATTTAACGCGTACGCTCACACATCACCTTGTTTGTCCTTTTCAGATACAAGCAAGAACGGACAATGATACAGAATGAAAAATTATCTGTTAGTTCAAGAAGTGTGTAGCAGTGTTCACCTTGTGTAAGCATACATATGACAGTAATAGGGAGTTATGTCAATGGTTATTCACGAGAGGCATTGGTTAATCAGACTTTAATTAACCAAATGAGTAATATTGACAGTGGCTGAACGTTCTGATTTGAGTGTTGGTGATTATTGTAGAAGGAATGAAGTCGCCCATAATTGAGAGTTGCGAATACGTTCGGTCCAAACTGTTTATCGCACAAAAATAGCTCAAGCGCCCATCCTCTAACTAGTAATCAAAACACTGGGCGTCACGCAGAATGAAACCACTAGTTTCAGTATCAACAGAAAAAGTCCTGATGTATGGGGTAACGACTGCAGTAAACGAGGCAGCTTTTATTTCCCGGACGATCGCATAAGTCGAACATTATTCATAGAGGATTATGAATCAACGTCTGGACAAAAAATTCAGGTGTGTGTATTATTTGACTAATCGAGTAATAATCAATATGATTGCTTCATAAACACGAGAACTGCAGTCCATCGTTCGGTTGGCGCGGGGATGTGCAATCCTGACAATCATTAACCAAAACGAGACTCGAACGCGACACGCATCTTTCAGATGTAAGCTAGTTGAAAAGTTTGCTGAATGTGATAGCCTCAATCAAATGTCAGAGTAGTTTTCGTTTATGCTTCTTGTTTTATTCTTTCTTGATATGATTAAAGTATTCAAATGTGGAATACTTAATTCACTGACTAAGTTGTATGTATTACTGACGTGGTCTAAAACGAGCGACACTCGAGTTCAGTACTTCGTTGCAAAAGAGGCTGGCTGGAAAGTCTAGAGGTATGCAAGAGCTGCAATCAAATATGAGTGACGTTCAACTTGAAATCAATCAAATCCACAATTGCTCATAAGCAATGTGTTCTCATCGCTTAATGTTATGTTTGCATAGACGTTCCTCTCTCGGACTGATAACCTTAAATGTACATTTACTCTCATCTATAATTTGTATTTATATGTAACTGTATGTGGCCCATAGTAGTCATTAAATAAACATCAATTGCCGTTAAAGGCAGTCTTTGATAAAGGTCACTCACAAAAATTATTCAGGACGGACAGCCTTGACCTAGTAAGTGATCTCGATTTGTCAAAACACTCAAGATAGGGAACAGAATCCTCAGTTTCACTGACTGGAAATAAACCTTCGTAAAAATAACTGGAATCGAAATGAACCGGTAACACGAATCGAACGAAGCAGATCACTTCAAAATATATGCAAGTTTCAAAGAATAAAACTTCGGAAATGATCTCCAGTCGCGTCCAACAAATTAACCCAACAAGGTAGTCATGTACTCCTGACGTGGAAATGATGACTTGTGAAATGAGACAGCATTCGAACTAACTTAAACGATATGATGACAATCAAAAATCATACCGGTCATTTACAAACGAACGTAAAATTGTGGTCGAGGAAAAAATGATCGACAGACGGACGCGACTAATTAATTCCAATCAATTCTGCGAGGGTCTGGCAAAAGCCGTTATTCAAAGTCATACCGCGTAAATGAAGGGTATATACTGACAAAGAGTAATTTGATCAGACGCTGTGGACAAACATAAGAGAGTGTCGGATAAATCCCGTGCATCTTCTAAGGAGTAGATAGCCGTGACTTATACGGCTTAGTGAATGCGTCTATATGATGCCACGGTCACATAGCTATACATCATCCGGACTTAAGGAATACCAGAAACATTGATAAAACTGTAAAATGAGTCCCGTTTCAGCTTTGTTTGAAAGTGTCTTAAACTTTTGCAAAAGTTGCCGGTCAGATCCACATACTTCTATTGATGTTTGCTGAGGAGCGCGCTGAGGTAGCATGTGTAGAACGTGGCAAAATAGCATCAGCTAAGAATCTGAAACCGGTGGGAAAAGCTGGAATGCAAATCTAACGATGTCGTTCTGAAAAAGATTTCGACGTGAAGAAAATGTCGACCTGTTACTGATCAGTCGGATTTGCTTTTTGATTTGCTGTGGTTCACACCACTGTTAGTGAAAGACTACGTAACACATTAGGGCAGACATTAGGTAGAAAATGCTTGGAGGCCAGTCATGTGACAGTTAATTACAAGGTTGTACATTCGAAGAATATAGTGGACACCGACATCGATATCCGCAATCTGAGAAACTAGCCTAAAACTCATTAATCATCACTAAAAGCCACTTAACGAGGCTGCTTCCAATTATGGTACTGAGAAATTCCGTCATCCGTCCTCAAGCGAACTTGTCACTCACATCGGTCATACCATGACAAGCATGATGTATAACAAACATTTGTGTATCCTGGGACAAAAGACCGGAGGAAACAGTTATTCGGAATTTGTGGGTAGAAAAGATGAGAAAAAATTGAACAACCAAAATGTTTTTCATTGATTGGTCGATTCGAAAACTACTGTGCAGTTAAAACGAGTACAGTCAATCAAATAACTATCAGAAATAGATTGTGTCACTGCTAAAAGATGCAAACTACAAATCCCAGTGCTATAATGGAGCTCGATTTTCATCGTTCTCCATCCGAAAGAGTTGTACTTATCTGAACAGATATGTATCAAGCACATTACACCACAGCAAAGAAGACTGACTGAACCTTGTACAATGCGTAGAACGCTGGGGTGGACACCGAAGAAAACGATACGTCCACGAACGCATTCTGGTGGAGACTTTCATTCACTTCAGTAGGACGGTGTAGTACGTGATTGCGAAAGATTGTAAGACATAGAATTCTCGGAATCAGCAACAATCAAATAATACGGTAAAATCCGGAAGGTGCTGATAGAGTGGAAATACGATACACTCTTGTAAAAATGAGGATTATGAAATCGTTCGCCCATTACGCACATATACATAGACGTTGCTCAATAACAAACCACAAACAAACGTTCAAAGCAACTCGCAGTCAGTTGTATATATATATATATATATATATATATATATAATATGAAAGCCTGTGAGTAAATGTCTGTCATAGATCATACTCACCTTGGGCTGTGAGATGAAACAGTGAGTAGCCTGAGTCACGTCAGCCGCGTGTAAAGCCGTATGGTACGGATTGCGTTGCCAGTAGACCGATTCGATTGCAGCTTCGAAAAAAAAACAGACTCAGCCGGTCACCTACAGATATCCTCATCAAATAGAAGATAAGGGGTTGAAGTATACACTCACAAAGACAAAACGTACGTATATGTAGACTGACTGGAAAAACGGCTTGAGAAGAAACCGATGAATTACCGTGTGGCTCAATTCCGATGACGAATAGTGAGAACGTATACATTAATTCGACCCGGAAACGCAGTCTACGAATAAAGATTTGTCTAGAATGAAAAATGGGACGAAAGAACCCATTTGAACCGCACCAGTAAATATCGGTTTCCCAACCAAGCTTTTGATTGCTCGATGATGCACGACCAAAATGTACGACTGAATATGAAGATACATCTTTCATCCATAGTGGATGTGTTATACAGCAACACAGAAGTAACGTTCTTACGATTATCTGGTGTACATCCTTCTTAAGTTTCACGTAAGCAAATTTCTGCCTTCATACACAATCTATCTCCGTCGAGATTGCTAAAAATTCGATCGTACGAGTTCCTACTTCATTTCCCCCATACTAACAACCATTAATGTAATATACTAGGCCAATGGACTGATCAACAAACAGTAGACAGTCTTAGTGAATCAACCTGACGTGCCTGAATAAAAGTAGTATTTGTCCATCAAAATTTCCACTTGGGAACCTATCGAAGGCAGTCGATGCTAATTGCAATGTCAAGCGAAGATGTCACACGATATCGATTAGGATGATAAGTTGGTACTCGCATTGTTTTTTTCATATTTGGAAAAATTATTCAAACATGTTATAATCAAATTGGAGAATGGGATAGAAATCAATAACGTGCACAAAAACTCGTTCAACTGCCTATTTTGAATAATACCAATGGAGTCGTTCATGCACAACCAGGTTAGTAAACTTACCCAGAGCGCGCATCACAGATAGACGATCGAGGCAAAGCCGATGAAACAAGTTGTGCGCCTCAAATAGATGCACACCAAGACAACAAACAAGCTCGCCTTTAACAAAAGAATAGGAGAGGGAAATGGAAATGGAAAAGAGGAGTGAACACCAGTAAAAAGTCACGCCAAACATCCTTGTAGTAAACAACATAACTGCGACTAGCAGCATAAATCGCTTCCACAAAAACAAACATGGAACTTGTGGTTAGGCTAACTGGACTAAGTGTAATAAGTGTTATGTAACAGGTGGTCAAATCAAATTCTACTGATATGTAGTACGACAAGCCTGTTAATTACTAAGAGATTCACCTTTCGGCGGGTTTCGAACTAGCAACATAAACCGAATTTCCCGAAGTCACATGTGCTCTGCCAACTGAGTCACGAAACAACGCCGAAGGTCCGAGAATTTCACATTGGGACTCCTTTACCTAATCATTCCACTGTGCCTTGATGTCCATCAAGTTACTCATGATCTATGCTACTATGATGAAACCATTCTTGATAACCAACACTAGGTTCCGCAAACGCCACTAGGGAGCATCGTGATTGTACAAACGGCAGGCAGAATAGGTTGGTTTGCTAATTACGAAGAGTCACATTCAAACCAAATGACACGGAGACGTTTGTGCAGAACTAAAAACGCATGCGGTATTTCAAATCAGAAATCAGATCAAGTTATGCCACTATCAGTTTGTCAGACTGAATTGTTATAATGTTAACCAATCAGTGTTGGTTTTTCAAACTAATCTCTCACGTCGATTGTATGAGTCCTCGAGACTAGACGTAAAACAACCACACTGCAAACGAATATGATGCTTGGATAAGTATGTGAAAGTGTTCAGTACCAAACACCCACAGCACTTGTCTAACGAAGAGTTTCAAACCTATCTGATGTTATCGTGTACAGTTACCGTACTTCCGCTTCCGCTCGTTCAATCAATCGAGTAGAGCAACAGTTTCGTAGTGTACTGATTTGTACACATCTCATATAAGTAACTATACATAACACAGAAATAAGACTATGTAAACAATAGTGTTTGGCTTGAAAAAAAAACAATCAGTCCGAGCATTTGCCAAACTCAGGGAAGTAAGAAAAGAAGCGAAACTACTACACATAGTAACAATGTGATAGTCAAATGAGATCGCAACTGTTGTAACTAACGCCACGTGGAAAAATCGATCAATCAGACATGAAAATCGAAGAGGTGGTCGATTGTAAATGAAGGTTTTACGCTTTGACTACTCATTAGCATTCCCAATTTTTGCCTACTAAGTTGCTTTCCTGTCTAGCTCCTCAAAAAAGTTGGGTTCGCCATCCGTCCCGTCAGTGGTTTTATGATTTCCAAGCCAAATTCGGAAGTGAGTATATGTTTCTGATGGTCTGCTTAACCGACCATGAGACTACTTAGTCAAGTTAGTTGGATGCGTGTTCAGACAGGTTTGCGCCTACGCCTGCAAACGTATGATGGTGGTTGCCCGTTCAGACGTTCCAGCACATGAGTTACTTAACTTGTCGTTCGGAGTGTCTGTCCAGTGTAGAAATCCGGATCGAAGAGTTGTTGGACTGTGTAGAATGAAACAAAGCAGGTCTAAGACATGACTTGAAAATAACCAAAACGAGTAGCAGTACGTGAGACAGAGAACAAAGCTGTAGCTTACGTGAAACGTCTCATCAAGCAAACTGGTCACACATCACTAGCAACTGGGAATACGAAAACTGCAGTTTAGCAAACGGATACGTACAATTATAGTAGGGTTTAACAAGTCCAGGAATTTTCACCTGATCTGCAAAACTCGTACAAGCTCAGTGGCAACGATGTCGACTGCCAGACTGAGCGGTTGCAGATGTGAGTCCCAGTTACTGCCCTTGTCTACGTTTGAAACGTCTGACAGTGGAATTCAATCCACACATGATCTAACATGTTACAATAAAACAAGCGGTCTGTGTTGTAAAGATTGTAACATTGTGCTTTATTAAACTGCCGTTTTTTGCAAGTACCGTCGAGATAGATGAAAATTATGATGCCGCCGGAGGGAACGGTCAACATGTTTGCCTCAGAAACCAAATACGAGGATTGAACGGCCGATCAAGAGGAGAAAGAACGAGCTTTAATGAACCAGCGAGACCAGATTGACGTACACTTTAACTGAGATGATAAGATCCATCCGGCTTGATGAGCGGTGAGTTAATATGTCCTTGAGACAAATAGACAGCTCTCATAATCCTCTCACGGAGAAGCTAACTTTGATGCAATCGAAACCGATGAATACTGTGTTGACTGCTGCTTGAGAAAGTGTTGATTGTCGGGGTCTGCAAGATCTTTTCTTTTGTCGTCCCTGATCCCTCCCGTTGATCTTTTCAGGACACATGACCCCACGCTCAGATTCCACTGGCATTACTTATAAGAATGTTACTACTTACGAATGTCACCAATCTATAGATCACTTCCACGTACACAGTTGTATCATGCGATTTTGTCTTCCGAAGAGTCTAGGGATGGTTAGCACACAACAGACCATGTCCTTAGGAATTAGGCCCGGCTCACATGATCTAGGTATCGCAAGTGTCTGTGGTTGAGCAAAGTGGAAATACGAGTAATAGTCGTCTTCCTCAGGAAAGTCGCATTCGCAAAAATGGTTATGTTAATTAACAGACTATCAGGTTTTCCAGATCAACACCATTACTACATCAGTTATTGCATCGGTGTTTTCGACCTTTAAGCCAGACAACAATGAAGTACCAGTTAACTGAAAAATGAACACATGGAGTGAGGTCCTAATGAAGCATCTATTGCCTCGGATACTGTGTATTCCTTCGCTAAATCAAACCTGCAACATCCGGAGCCTCACTGTACCCACACGTTCACCAGAAATCTATAGATGAATAGAGTGTAGGGAACGAGAAGCAAAAATGTGGGTTGAAATTGATAAGGATCGTCCAATAAACCTCATCAGAGTAATGTAGCATCGATAAATTCTGCATCAACAAATGATGACAGAAATTGGACAGATGCCAAAAGCAAATGCAAACAGTCTCTCCTCGACGTATGCTTGAGAAGTAGGAGTGAATCAATAAAAAAAAACTGTAAAGCCTGTTTTGAAGGTATAACCTTTAATACGGAAAGATGAGCTAGGAAGATTGAGTGTCTGTGAACACGAGTACAAAGATGACCGGGTACTCATGCAGTTGGTTGCATTTTCGTGAACCACGATACACAGTGCACAGACCAAAATGCAACCACGTTAATGCCCGAGAAAGTTTGCAACTTTACCCTTTCAAACGACTTAAAAGGGTGGCCTTTAAATATGAGTGTTATCTGTTGTGTGAGGACAAATTCTGACGGCAAATCAGGAATGCTTACCAGGCTAGGATTTGTGAACATCAGGACACAAAACTGCATTGATTTTTTTTTTCATGGCGATGCGCGACCAGTAAGAAAACCCAAGTGACCAACAAAATGATTTTGCATACTTTCGTCCACCTCGTCTTATCGTAGTCTAAAGTAAGACCTGATCAAAAAACCGTCAATTCAGTTCAGATTAACTGAAGTCAGTCTGACATAAGGTAATGCTCAGTATATCGCCTATTCAAATCCGCATAAATCCAACTGATAGGTTTAGGATAGAGAAGCTGATCAGATGGAACAGGAAAAATCCGACCACACGAAACTAAACAGGGGGGATTGAATGAATCCGATAACGGTGAGAGTGTAAGCTAAGCAAACTAGAAGAATCAGCTAATCTGATTGAGAAACGTCAGTCCGGAGACAAAAAGTGATTGATCAAATTAAGCACGGTCTAGTGCAAGCGGCTGAAATCCTGAGTACAGAATGAACAAAATAAAGGCAGCTACTCTCACAGATGCTGTTGCTATCTGACTCGTTGACTTACTTGATGATTGTCGTTTGAAAGAAAATACATCGAATTCCCATCGATTGGCCCCATAAATCTGAAAAAGCAACAAGATTGAAGAAAAATTTCACTAGAATCCTATATCATACAAGAATAAGACCAGGTTGAAGTCAAAAATGACCAGTACTGAAACTCCCGTAGGAGTATAGACAGCAATGCACCAGTGCCGATAACAGTGGTTAACACTCGTGCAGATGAGAGAAGAACACGCTCTAGACCGGAAGACTGAAAAAAAGAAGAAAGAAATCACACAAAACGCCACGCTTAACCTCATACGCTCAAGATACTTTTACATAACAGAAGAAAAGAATGTTTCGCTTTCTTAAAACGTTACCTGCTTTGCTCGAGAAGAAAATGAACTTAAGTCCAATAAAATTCCGTCAAATAACGGTAACAGTTATGCCACAGAACCCGATCGGCCGCTAACCACCTTAATATTCCCAACTGTCGTTTCTGAGGAATGAGAGTCAGAGCCTGAGGGAGAAGTCTGACCTACAGAGGTTAGATCACTGATAACGTCTTTCAAACCGCTAGGCAAGGTCAAAGATGGTTCACCTCAGACCTTACATCAGTCGGTTGAAACGTTAAGGCAACAGGCGGTTGATAAACGTCCTTACAAAATGGCCAATCCACCAAAACCAATATACCTAAAAAAAGGAGTGGGTAAACGTACTCGACTCTCATTACAGTATACACGGTACTTAACCTCACCACTGACATTCGGCATGTATGACTGAACATAGGCATCGATGATAGGCTCCGTGAAGGATTTATCTTCCAATTCAAGCGGTCAAAGCTCTTAGTCATGACAGTAACGAAGATCTCAGGATCGATCTATATGACTGCGCGGGCGTAACCCCTAACACAATTGCGCTGACCGTAACCCAAAAGAGAACAAAAGTGCACCATACAACAGTCTACACCACATTGCTTAATACTTCGTTTCATCGATGCATATGTGTTCCCCCACTGGATGTATTCACTTAACGAAGAATCTTATTCCGTTAACCAGATGACCCAAGATGCACTACGGTGCAGTGGGATTTCGTCACTAAAGTTGTCCTCCGTCACTTTAGTTATAGCCCGCAATAAACAATCCTCTACAGTTTCGTTCTAACCAGTTCAACAATTAATTCCAAGATCTAAGAAAACGTGTTCCATGTGGTCAAGAAGGAATGCCAACTTTCTCACACTTGTTTGACTTCTACTGTCTTAACAGAGGTGATCAGGCTTATCTGCCCTGTTACTCTGGAGGGTTGAATCGACTAGGGATCCGACCTCTTTAGGTACAACTATGTTGGATAGGCCACAAGGGAGTGGTTAGATGAAAAGACTGGCACGCCTAGTTGTATGTCGCAGTACTGGTAGTAAAGGATTGGCTACGTAATGAGTATATAGCAGGCCTATTTTATGGTTATAGCACTGCCATCCTCCGCATGAAGAAAAGAGAGGTAGAAAAAATATGTTTATACGAAGAACAGTCCGACAGATCAATGGTTGACTGTAACCGCCGGAGCCAGACTTTTGCGCAGCATGAACATCCGTGAAGCATAAGAAGTCAACGTTGTTTAGATAAACTAATCCAATTAACCGCACTACCTTCCTCCGCTTCTTGTTTCGCACTTCTTCAGGTCAAAACGACTCCCAAATATCCGCGCTTTTGACATTAACAAGCTTCTACGACATAAATCAATAAGTTACTTGGACGAGCATCCTCTCGATTATACGACCGGATGTATGATTTATCTGAATACCGCATCAAAAATCCTAGGGGTGTCACTCAGTTAAAATCATCCAGGGACAATGCTGTGAACCAACGGTTTTTTCCTCGCGGTTCCCGATTATGACGAATTCGTATCTCGCGATCAAGCATTAATAGGAGGCATACCGGTCTTACAGAAAAATAAAATTATTCCAACGGATTTCAGTAAATGGTCGTTAACGCTAAATAAAACTCAATCCTAAAATACAAGGCTATCGAGAGATCACGAAGACACTGTCTGTCTGTATATGTCTGAACAGAGAGCAGCTCAAATTCAATCGAACTTGAATTCTTCGCTGTCTTCTAAAATTCTTTGGAACAGACTGAACATTTCCAAAAAATGTGTTCGCAGGCGATATGAACGCACATCTTGATCATCTTACTAAATAAAGTAAGCCGCTGGATGATAGGTTCACACGCAACGTCTCGATATTCAAAGACAAGTTGAAAAAATAATGTAAATCTAGAGAACACTGTAAACCGAATCTTTCACTTAAGCCAAAAAGACGGCGATGCCGAGTAGAGATTGTATTGGAAAACCAACCATAAAAAAGTTAATTGTTCTGGGTCAGCTCAATCAGCTGTCGAGAAAATATTACCGGTAATCTTCCGCGCCAAATTAGCGTATTGAAACATAATGAAGCTCAGGGCTCAAACTTTCATCCATCTGCTCTTCTGAACGATGGTAATGATACTGCAGACAAAACCGAGCACACACTTATGTCCCATATTCGAGTTTGAAGAGGCCTGCAGTAATCATTGCCGTGCCCAAAAGAAGTGTCAACAAAGTGTGGGGACCACAGAGCTAGTGACCTTGTTTCCAAAATACTCACAAATCTCTTGGTGTGGTAATTTTTGAAACACACAAACAAACACAAAGGGAACAGGCAGATGAAATAATGGAGGACTGTCTCCGACACTCACTAGATACCGGAGTGGACCTCCTACTTGGTGAAAGACTGCCTGATGTCGATTATGCTGACGACAACGCGCTGCTGTTTGACAACTTTTAGGCTGCACAAACAACGCTAAACGTTATTTCGCCTTATGCTAAGTACTTTGGAATACGACTTGCAGCCCCAAAATGCAAAGTGCTTCTGCAAGACCGCTGTGATTACATAGGCTTAATGTTACATAATAGAGCTATGGAGGTCGTTGACTGGTTTGTATACGTGGGAAGCTGCATCAGCGGCGGCGGTGGCGGAGGTTTAGAGAATGAAACAGAAGCGCACATCTCCAGGGTTTGGGCGGTGTTCGCTAATCTGAGACACCTATGACGACAGAGAGGTATTTATCTGATACTTAATGGTCGCGTATGTCAGACAACAGTGAGGGCTGTATTAGTTTACAGTAGCGAAACCTGGCCGTTCAGAGTAGAGGACGTGAACCATCTACAGGTAATTGACCACCGATGTCTGCATCCAATCGCTCGTGTCGGGTGGCACCAACGAGTAAGCAACGAGGAGGTTCGAAAGCGGGTGTTTGGCACTGATTGTCAAACGGTTTTTTTCGTTCGGTTAGGTCGTGTCCTATGGATGCCAGCCAGTTGTCTGCCACACCGAGCACTGTTCGCCGACGCTGCGGCCCACTGGTGCAAGGTGGACAAATGATGACCTCACGTAGACAAATGAAGTCGTTCACGAAGGGGTTGATCACTGTAGATCGGGTTCTTCTCCCAGGCTGGGGCTCTCGCGACTCACAAAGTCGGTGGCTGGAGACGTTAGGTGACATGGCGGCTAACCAAGCTCAGTGGTGTGAATGTTGTCGTTGTTTGTCCGAGTTGTCTGTGAAGTGAGTGCACTTAATGACGTGGAGCAGTGAGAACCGCAAGAAAGCTATCTTGCTGATGACGCCTTATTTTCACTTACAGCTCGATTGTTTGTTTGCAAGGTGTAGGCATCTTGATGTTGAATGTTTGAATATATACGCAGCTGTTGTCTTTTAGTAGTTGAGTCCCTTCCCGTCCACTTCCTTTTCGTTCTCTCTTTTTCTATACAGGATTTGCCTATTTCTTCGTAGTTGTATGGCAGTTAAGCATAAGTGTTAACCACTGACGTATTGCTGTCTATGATGATGATTTCCGATTAGGCCGTGGACTTGTTGACCAAAGGTTCACTATACGACAAACAATGGGGAGCCCATAGTCTTCTCTCAGATAACCACCACGCCGTTTTTGGGTGTGAGGGTGGTTAACAGTTGATTGCCAGATGTACCCTTTGGAAGAGCCTCCATCGCACATGAGTCCCATCGAAATGCATCCATTTGTTGAAGGCAATACATGCCTTCTTTGATGCAGTGTACATTCAACTGAGGATATCAGAGCGTCCTCTACTTCCCCAAGGATGCCAAAATCTCGTCCTTCATCCTCAGCTACCTGATGGAATATACCCTAGAAGAAGCACTCGGCGATTCCGAGGATCTCGGAGTGCGAAAGACAGCGATCTGTTTGATTCCTCTACAACATGATTCGCAAAGCATGCAAATATTCACTTTCACAGTAGAGATTTGTCACAAGATTGGTTTGATCCTGATTCTAACTTCGGTAGCGTAGGTAAGCCGATTGAGAATGTTCCGCAGAAAGTGTCATATCAGACTGCGCCATTGACGACAACGAGTCAATAAAGATAAGTAAGGCATCGTATGCATTTGTGAATCTTCGGCATTTATGGTGCAATAAAAACGTTCGGTTACTGATTACCTGTCTACGCATTCAGTCTTCCTCCAAGTATCACAAGCCAAGTTCATTCGTGTTAGAAACGTGTACAACATTTCACTATGCGGCCAGAGCTGTCTCCGTAATCTGGGCTATATAAGCTAGACTGACTAGGTGACCAGCGCGACAATCCGCCAGTGTACTAAATTAACTTGTAAGCCCGAAAACGATGACTGACGTGATGAAAGTACAGTCTTTATTGGTAAGGTATGTTGACGTAGTGTCATTCAACCATTCACACGACAAACGTTGCCACTATTTTTCCCTGTTTTTCATTCCACTGTTACCCTAACAAACACATTTCTATCCACATTCCCATAGTCGTAAATCACTTGTTCCTCCGTTCTAGGTCAGTCACTGCACTGCAAGTATGGGACGAGTAATGCCTCAGACTAGGCGGTTGCCTTCTACTCTCATTATCTGAATGAAGCGGATAGACTCTAATACACTCGTCCAGTGGTAATTAATATGACGAGTCGCTAGTTGTGACATGAACTGTTCGACGTCACTCTTCAATATTCCACAACATCTATCCGACTGGCGCATTGACATCAAATGCCATACACCTAACCAAGTCTTTGCTATGCTTAATTACTAATGCTACGCCACATCGGTGACTATGTGCGTAAAACCCCAAATTAACCTCTAGAACATCTCTCCCAATCAAGTCTGCATAAACGAAAACTGTCTTCAGTGAACATAATACACGCCCGTTCAAACAGAGTTTCATTGAGCAAGACAGCGAAGTGTTTGACTGTGATCCGAATGCTCATTAATCCGTTTTTCCAGAAACGTACCCATGACCGTTTCGGCTGTTCATCATCAGAGATGAAACACGGATCAAGATGGCAGTCTAACGTATATGATTTATTACAACTTGCTGCCGTTAACAACTCACAACATTAGGTACAAACACTATTAGTGTTATGCCAAACAGATAGCATGGAAGTCAAAACGCTTGTTCGACGTACGAATGTTTCACTGTGGTATACCAACTCATATTTGCAACGAACGAGGGAGTCCTAGGTAAGCTGATATACAAACATTCCACATTTCACTTTGTAACCTTGTCCTTAACTGACCAAAACAGAATGTGACATAATAGCAGAAACACACAGAAACCTTTGAAAATAAAAGGTTCATAAATGCTTAAAGGATAGTGTTTATATGTTGATCTTCAATCAGAAAATGAACATCAAGAAGCGGTTTTTGTGATTATGTCCAAAACGGTTTGATTAAACGGTTGAGACAGCCAAGAATTTGGGGCATATGTAATTATTCTCAGTTTTACCAAATTGTCCCAACATGTGGGATACTCGACTAGGAACGGGATGATATTGAAATGACTGATACAGCGATAATTATGTTAGTGTTAATGATAAACTGGACATACAGAAATAACAAACAAGATCAGTGTTGTTTTGAAGCTACTTGAATACTGTCGTCCAAGGAGTCTACAACTTTTCTTCAAATCTCTCCAAAGCTTCTGGTTTAAGCACGGTCGTTAATGTAGGGAAACTTCATTGTATACCTAGTGCGAAAACATTGATCTGAGGTGGAAAATGCCTGTTTTCTTCCCTTGGTAAATTAAAAGTTAGCTTTAGGCTGTTCGTATGCTTACTCACATCACTACTCGTTCATCCACAACCCTCACTCTAGAGTGAAATATCTTTCAATATGGGGAAACAATGGTTCAGCTCTGATTGTTCTACTCGGAGACTAGCAGTACGAACTGGGTGACAATTAATTGTCGATCAGGAACAATTATTCAATGGAAGCCTTCTATTGGGCAGAATCATTTTCATCCGTGGGCTGAGCTCCATACATAATACATATATAATATTATATAAGTGAATACCTTCTTAAATACTGTTAGCACAGTAGCATCTTCGAAAACTACTTCTGTCGTCTTGTTTAGTGAACGTTTATCTTCCACAAGCACTGAATTGAAGGAGGACTTTATCACATTACTCGTTATCATCCAAAAATTGAAAAGGACCCGCTCTTACCGAATGAGAAAGCCAGTTGTCGACACTTAAGGATACTTATTAGTCACCCTTTGTATATTCAAGAAGTTTCTCACACGTTCACAAGAGACATTGTGATCCTCTAAGCTGCTGAAATTGAAATAACTTCAGTACACTTGAATCAGAACTATCCAGCACAACCGTGTTGAATGAAAGAAGGACATAAGTTTGATTTCTACTGCGAATATGTGCAAAAATTGTGATTTGATTCGTTCATTACAGGTTAAAATATTTACATCCGACAGCGACACCAGTAAAGTATGGAGGCTTAGGATAGTTGTGAACAGGAATATGTTTCCATTCATCAAACGTAAAAACGTCCAGAATGTGTGAATATCACTATTTTAATTTGGCAAAATGGTGGACGAAATTCGTCCCTTTCACGTTCGAGGACAGTGGAAGGTATAAATTATACTTCACCTTTTCAGCCAAGATGTCATCCAAAAAAAACGCTACGATCGATCAAACGGCATGACAGAAATGTACCGGTTGCTTAGACTTATAGTTCAATTCGTGCCTAGGATGCCATCCACTTGGGGAAAAAATAAACTATTTGGTGCCACGAGAAACGTATAAAGTTTCGTAGACGTTTTTGTGTGACTTCTGCAAACTCTTCACCACGAACTCAACACAAGACTCCAGCATTAGATACATTGGTTTATTGTCAAATTAACCTAGTTAGTATTAATCTGTCACGGTAGGGAAAATCCGTATCAAGCTACTCAAAGTTGTATCATCGGTGGAGATTGTTGGTATGTTAAAAGTGTAAACATATTTTAATCATTACTGATGTTCAGTGAACGATCGATTTTGTTTCACAAAGAAGAATGAAGCGATCTTTAGTTTATAGGTTGCATGCGCCGTGACAAAAAAAACGCAAACAGAAACAAGTGACAGATCAAACAGCCTCGATTTTCCCTAACATATCCAAACTATTAACTAGTAAATACTGTGTGTTGATTTCCATCGGATAGGCAAATATATACAACAATTTTACCAACCAATACTATCTTTTGTGCAAATTACTGATATCTTCTACTCATTACACTATAATTATAAGACCAGAGAAAAGTTAGCCGAGTAATCTGCTTTATGTTTTCGCCTGCTATTGTCTGCGTTGCATCAACTAAAATCTATACATCCGATAAACAGTGTACAATGTGCTTGTGTCACACTGAACCATTTCTAGAACTAGATAACATTCCACCACATCCTAAACACGATGAGCAGAACCCATAGATCTATTGTCCTCTATTCACGAAATTGTCCGTCAACAGGCTAAGCAACGCAAAAGATCTAAAAGCATACTTTTGTGAAAACTGAACAAGAAAAAGCATCCTCATTCAAACCATTCATCAAGAACAATACAACAATCGTTGTAAGCAACGTGTATCTTCAGTGAAATCCGACCCCTCCCCCTCAAAAAGAAACAATACTCATAGAATAATGCTCTGACTTAGAATCCGGATTAAGTCTGTATTGGTTAGTATCCAGTTGATGGAAAACCCATTAGGGCTATTGGCGATAAACATCATCCGGAAGCACAAACTGAAATACAGAGTGGAATAAACATAGCATTCAGTCAACAAGTCATTAACGGTTAGCCGAAAGAACGGTTAACTTCTTCAAAGATAGTGCATTTGACAAGCGTAAACAAACCTGAGAGATAAAACTCGGTTTGGAAACCTCAAAGTTCAGTGGGACAAATTTCGAGCACTGTTTGCAAACTCCGAACTCAAGGGATGAGGTGTTGTACAGAATAGGGATTCCCGTTCTTTTTTTACATACGACGTTTATCTCAGAACTAATATTCATTTTAATCGGTCAACTTTATGGTCCGGTTACTGCCAAATGATGCGTGAAACAACAGACAATCGTTTGTTGTCCCCACTCATCACAACAACTAGGGATAGAATTAAAAAATTACAGCACTCCGCTATATAGTTGGTAGATAGAAAAAGAGAGTAGAAGAGTTTTAAACAATCACAAAAGCGGGTAAATACGACTGAATTGAAAGTAAACCAAGGCTCAAAATATGTGGTCTAGTGGTAAGCTTTGGTTTGCAATGACGTAAAGACAGGTTCCATATTGCTCATCACAAGATGTTTCTGTTCCTCCAGGTTAAGTACTGCCAAGCTGACAAAACATGGACAGGAGCAGTTGTAGTTATCGGGAAACGTACATATTCACTTGGCGGCGTTATTACTACCGAGCTGCAGTGGAATCGTTTTTTATAAACTTACATATTTATTTAAACTTGAATAGTCCTGAAGGGTATACAGGTGTGCAGTTAGTTCGAAGCAGGTCATCAGCAATGCAGCCAAACTTCAGTAAAGGCGCGACCATTCCGGCTGTAGCCATATGGTATTGTTCAAGGGGCGATCGACAAAGTTAAGGAAATCCAACATACACACACTATCTCCAAGTCGTAGCCTCAAGTTACGTGAATGCCAAGATACAGTTTAGGTTGTAAACCGCAAGATGCAAGATGCAAGATACATTACGGTTGCACACGAAGGAGGTATTGGAGTCGGTGAAACAAATAATGAAAGATCGTACTGACAAGATGTTGACCTAATCACTACTAAACATCCACTGTTCGGCAGTCTCACTGGTGAAATTAGTAATCCATCATATATGGACAGTGGTGCATGAACATAGACTGCGAATGACGATAACATGTGAATATCCCTTAAGTGAATAGATCAGCTTTCACAAACAGAAGGCAGGATAGAACGGACGAATGGAGAACACATTCACATTATTGTAGAAGGACAAATATTTTTTTGTTGTCAGTGGTTGACAAAACGATAATCAGACCTAAGAAGTGTGACTGCAAACATGTTATTCACACATTCAATAACGTTCGCGCAGCCACTCACATAAGCGAAACTATTCAATAGTTTTAACACGTTACCAGAAAAAATGGACAGGGGCAGCGGCACGAACGCGAATTAGTCATTTGAAGGACAAATAAGTGAAGTTCGCCACTGGCAAACAATTTACTTTCACAGGATTTTATCCAGAAAGACATTAAGAGATAAATGAAGGGGGGGCTATCTGCTTGAACACTGCTGGTGATTGGACACATATCGGAAATGATGTAGGAAGCCTAAACGTACATGTTTTCAAATTTCACTAAAAACCGAAGTTGCAGGCGAATTGCATTTTCGTACTCCCAATGTTAGAGAAGATTAGCTCGAAGCTGGTTGTGTTATTATTCTATACAGCCCAAACATTACCTGGTTCTGTTAAAATAGCGTCCAGAGTATTTAGTAACTCACAGGTAAGAATGTCTGCAAAAACAAAATCATAAAGCAGCAAATTCTGGACATGGATTGCATGACTGTCCTTGTCTAGGTCCTCAAATAGAACTGATAGCATAAACAAATGCATGGAAGCAACAGTGGAAAACGAAGAAGAGCAAGAAACATAGACAAGACACCCAAACATTATCTTACCCTGATCGACTTTGTAGGTAGATCTACCAAGGGCGATTGATAGTTCAACATTGCAGTTTGCAAGAGGTCCTGTCGTATTGGGCAATTGGTGGACTTAATGAATATCTCAATCAAAGGGAGATTCGGTTCAACAACAGACAGACGATATAGGTTGCATAAGTCCATGGTCGCGCCGACAGATGCTTCCCGCTGACAGGAGGGGGCGCAGACTGAGTTGCAGCGGATATTTGGTCTACGACATCGTGTGGCTTTTCGACCTGTTCACATTTTCGAAATGGAGGACAGAGAGTGAAGTAAGCTATAGAAAAGATTACCATACACTTATACCTATGCAAAAGCTGAAGAGGTAAACCCGCCCCTTTTGTATGAAACAAAACTGTACATGAAGTGTGCGCCGCAGAGAGTTAATAATTGGGACTGAGACTAAAAGAACAAAATAAAGAGATGGAATTGATCATCTATGTGAAATCAGAAACACATCGTGCGATCACAGTATTCAATGCAACAAAACACCGGCTGTACGCCGGTGCAGCTGTCGCAAGAATGTGAGCTGTTTTGTGAACATACATCAGTGACAGTCAATTACGACGGCGATGAGTAAGCCATGCCAACTTCTCAGTCTTCAGTACTACGTAAGTGGTTCGCACTTCTGAGAAAGAGTTAGAATTTTGACCTTCGACATACTAAGTTACGCGTGGACCGGATACGATCACGCTGCCCAAGGTCAAACTGGGGAAGTCGAAAGAATCGGCGTCTCAGTCCACAACCGACGTTGTTACCACTGGGTTAGCCACAGAGAGGCCAGGCACAACAAAGTACAACCTATGTTTACAGAGAAAATCGACGCAGACTGTAATTATCAAGCTTGACTGTTTCGTCTCTGGTTAAGCATATTAAACTAGTACGTCTTAATGTCAGCTGAAAGGGGATCAAAATAGGCAAACGGGTTCCCGTTTTTCATCGAGGGACAGGTTGGGGCAGAAAACAAGAAGGAACCGCAATACTAAGAAATACCCAACACAGATTAAAAACCATCTTCAATGTGTTTACGTGACGTACACGAGAAATGAATTGAAAAAAGTCATGACTCCAATACAGTAGTTTCTGACATCTGTTTCCGGCGCAATCGAGAAACAGCGAAGGACACATATGTATTACGTTATTCGTGCATGGAGACAGGCGGAATTATGTTCACAGAAACACACAGCCTAGACGATGACAGTCAGTATCGAACAGGTGTGCGTGTGCCCAACTGCATAACACGCAATATGTCCAGTAAACTGTTGGGCTAGTCAACTCAACCCGCAAACATTTGCAACCATTTTGAGAACTCAGCCTTGCCAAGTAGTTTGGACATAAGGCAGCAATTCTTCCACGAGAGTGGATCGAACAGAGGCCATAACCTTACATAGCCCATTAAAACAACTTCATTAAGCTCGACTGCTGGAGAACGAAGAGGCTGCAGAATAAGTGCATGAGAGTGGGAATGATGACCAAATTTAAGAATCGGATATAAGTACCGCATAAATTCCTCAACATCTGAATGAGTAATTCAGAAAAAGACAGACTGCATGTTGGATTTGTTGAAGTTCGTCTGGTATATTTGTCGTCTTTTGTCTGGTATAATGCAGAACGATGAACCCGTAGAGTTGTGTTTGGTTTGGTCGTAGAAAGCCTATCTTTAATCTACCTTTATTTCTTTGCCGTGTGTAGTAAACGATCATAACGACTTTTGTATCATAACTGCACATAAAATGTTTACTTTTTCCTTCTTACAACTATCATTGTCTATCTGTTAAAACTTCCTATTTGGTGTTGTTGACACGTTCTCATCTTCACCTGTACCCGATTGTTTTAATGAGGTAATTCCCCGTTGACTGATGGATGTTTGTGAACACGTGCAACGTGGTCACGAAATATGAAGACCTTGACTGCTCCATTGAGCAAAGTGGGTAGGTGTCGCCTGCCTGAATGGGGTCCTCGTGATCACCCAAACCGCTGGTTAAATACGCTATCCGAGATGGCGATGTGTCGCAGTCAATGGCGTACCTGTATCCATACCATTTCTAGTTCTTCCGCTTAGTCTTCTTTTTAGTAACGCTTTCTTCTAGGATATTCCGTCACTGTTGAGGTGAGCGGCGGCCCGAGCCACAGTACCTTTTGGTCAGGCTCTTGGCTGTTATGATGATGATGATGCCCCATTTTGAACTCCTTTGCTGGATAATTTGTGTACCCGGTTGATTCACATTCAAGGTGAGACAGTACCTTTGTTGTAATTTTATTCAACAGTATCGTATAAATTTCAATTCTTTCGATCGCCTTTTTTGACGTTTATTTGGACTTGGAAGATAGTCCCATTAATCCGACCGTCTGAATAAGCGTTACTGAGTGAATTACCCTAAATCGCCAGGAGCGATTTAACACTGCAGATTACAGACGCATTACGAACTAAAGAGAGATCACAGATTTGGTGAGAACACAAACGATCGGAAGACGAGGCAGGGATACCTTCTACTGACGGTAGGTGAACAAATGTTATATTCAACAGAGATTGTTAACAAGTACCGCGTTAAAACTATTGGCTCGAGTTACGGAATGCTGAGTTCGTGTGACATTGGTTGAGACAAACAGGTAAATTAACACAGGGAAGACCCACAAACACAAATGGTGACTGGAAACGCTTTACAACTTAAAAATGTTGAAGAAAAATGCTTTACATTTCGCTGGGACAGATGAAAAGCTAGTGAAAAAGTAAAACGTTAAGCGAATTTTCACTTCATGGCTCAAATTTCCTTCACGCCTGATTACAATAAGTAGGTCTCAGAGGACAGTGACCGCAAACAAACATACCAAACAGAATAGCTATTGCAAAACAGGATAGGCCAAGAACTGCTAGTAAAACTCAACATCGTTCGTTACTCCCAGATTGTTTCAGCTAAAGAAAACTTGGAAATAAACGGAGCAATTTTTCATCACATTCACGAAATCGGCCAAAGGTTGGGGATAAAACTGTTAGCTTCCGAAACTTAGTCCAAAACAGCAAACATCGATTAGTGACATTCACAGATCGATTCGATACGAATCGCTGTCGGTCATGCACGGTGAACACCCGGCAAAATTCGGTTATCCTCAGATGACCCTTCCACATCGATGTTATCGATACAGCAAGATACCGAATCGACAACGGCCGAATAAATGATGGGTCGAATGTGGGATTGGGTAAACATCTTGCAAAGTAACCAGTGTTAACTCAAACGAAAGTATCAGGAGATAAAACAGACGACAAAGGATTACAGAAAATAAAGCAGTTGGATGCAAACGATTCGACATAAACGAACCAGAAAACGGTCTCAACTGCACACAAGGTCATTAATGCTGACAGGCAAGAGATGAACCAGTACTGACCAACTGGCAGTCTCATAAAAGATGTACTTTCAGTCTAATTAGATGAATAAGAAGCAAGACGATCTCAAATGTCCTGGTAAGGTCACAGCTATTGTTGTCAGATCATGTGCCTGACAAACGAACGACGATAGCGACCAACAATTTGACAAGCGATCCGATACATTTCATCACGCACATTAGATTTGAACTTTGAGAGATATCGCTTTACAGACAGCCCGCAAGAAAGACCTACAAGATGCAGATAATTCAAAACTATGGAACAGTAACAAACTTCAACGTTCTAAAAGGTGATCCAGCAAACGGTCACTAACACGAAATAATAAGCGATACAGTTACGAAACACTGATCCAGTGTGTCTCTGTCAATTAGCTAGGATGTTTGACAACGCAGATCTGGAACAGAATGAGGTACACAAAAGTAATTGTCTTAAAAATGTCGGAGGTATCGAAAATATTTAAAAATACGAAGTGGGAACATGCACGCAATAGGCAGTGCTCGGATTGCGCTACTTTAGTAGCAGAAACACAGACTAACTAGATGCCGTTGTCAAGTGCAATTGGGTGGAAACACTAACACTTGGAGAATCAACATGAGAACAGGGATGTCATCTCCAAAACCTAACATAAAAATTGTGACAGGCCATAGACAAGAATCACAAAAGAACATGAAAACTGGTCCGTAGGAGAAGGGAACAATGTCTAAGACGAAGATAACTTGTTATTAAACAGATAAATATTATTTAGACGAAGTAATTTTTTATGCGATAATTGTTGGAGATTTACGAACTCGAAGACGATCACAAAATGCCCAGAAGAATTGAGAAGTGTGAACTGCAACAATTAAGATAATCTGAATAAAAATGTCACATTTTAATATTTCCAACGGGTTCGTCAGTAGGGAAAATTAAGAAAAGGCGGAAAGTTTCCAGCTAAAATACAGAGACGAGATGGAGAAGAAATGAAAGATGTGGTTATGAATTATTCCGGAATGAACGTTATTTACAACAGATTAAACACATAGTGGCCTAAGATTCACTACATAAGAGATATCGGGGCCGATTTATCGAGATGCTCTCAGCAAACTTCAAGAACCGTGAGTCATTATGGGACACTATGATCGGAAAGACTAAAGTCAAATTCATTTTGAAGTTTGCTTAAAGGATGTTTTGTTCAATCGCCGAAGCTGAGGGCTCGTGATTTTTTGTATCAACTACGCCAGGTTATGAGTTCTGTTTGTTAACGTAAATGAATCCTCGTTCTTAAGTCAAAGATCTATCGGTATTGTGTGTGTAACATCCCCCATAACAACAAGACAAGTAACACAGGAAGCAAGAATTTATCTATAAAAAAAAGCACTCTCTGGACATTCTCATCATATAGAAGAACGATGAGGGAATAAAAATAGGCAGGTATTGAAAGTTAATATGTATTAATTACTAAAAGAACATCTCGAAGTAATGTCCCAGTAAGACATAAGCATGGAGTGAATAAGAATATTGTTTGTCAGAGTGTGGCTTATCAGTGCGCTACAGAGAAATTTAAATGACTGATGACCAACTTAGGAAAGAATGTACACTTCGAACGTTTTACACAATATTACGATGAAACGAGGACTACTTAACGAGTAAATCCAGAAAATGCCGAAACAGCGCACCAGACAGAACTTTGAGCTTAAGGATAGAGGAAAAATGTACCTTATTGTGGTCTACAAACGGATCTCCCAACATGATGACCTAATCACAGCAACTCGCAAGGGGCCGACTGAAAAGTAGGTTTTACATAGGCTATTGTCTTTACAATCACAGTGTACCAGCACAACCCATCGATGCTTTACGTTTGTTGAAGCCTCATAAAAAATGGTGTGAACCTACTCTGTGTGTTCCGGAATTATTGAAACGAATTTTGGAAAACAGTTTCCACTATGTCAAGCAAATCTGTTTGATTTGCATCGATGAGGAATAATTTTATTTATTTTATGGGCATGAAAATCATAGACAAGTCGATTCGAAAATCACCTATAAAACCCAATCCAGTGGCAACACGTAATTTTCAAATCACTTATTCACAGTGTCAGTGGCACATCGAAGCCCTCTGTGACTTGGCCAAGAATACAGCTGCGAGTAGTGGACCTAGAGGTGAACCTATTGCTACTCTATCTTTATGGTTGTATAGCTCTCCATTAAAATGAAACTGAACACTATGAGTACAAAACAATAACAGCTCTTCCCACTTTTTCCCTGTGATTCCGACATCAATTTGATTGTTCTCGATATAGTTGCAGAGACAGTCAATAGTTTCTTGCAGTGGTACATTAGTGAATAGGGAGGTCACATCCAAGGACACGTTATCGTTCGCGATAATCACTGAATCGATTGAATTTACACGGTCGAAGGTGTTCTTTAGAATAAAAGGAATTAGTCGTAGTTAGCTGGATTTTAATATATCCAAAAGCCATTGTGCTAAGGCATGATATTGCAAACTGTACATGTCCAGGATCGGTCCTAATGGCACCTCATCCTTGGGAACTTTGGAAAGACCATACAGACGTGGGATGACCATTACAATAGGTCTGACACATTCGAACGCTGGAGCATCAATAACGTCTGCCACACACCACACTATTTACGAGCCAATGTT
>LUCH01001081.1:63329-116161 GCA_013368495.1 Paragonimus heterotremus
CGTAATTTTTAAATCACTTATTCACAGTGTCAGTGGCACGTCGAAGCCGTCTGTGACTTGGCCATGAATATAGCTGCGACCTAGAGGTGAACCTATTGCTACTCCATCTTTATGGTTGTATAGCTCTCCATTAAAATGAAACTGAACACTATGAGTACAAAACAATAACAGCTCTTCCCACTTTTTCTCTGTGATTCCGACATCAATTCGACTGTTCTCGATATAGTTGCAGGGACAGTCAATAGTTTCTTGCAGTGGTAAATTAGTGAATAGGGAGGTCACGTCCAAGGACACGTTATCGTTCACGATAATCACTGAATCGATTGAATTTACACGGTCGAAAGTGTTCTTTAGACTAAAAGGAATTAGTCGTGATTAGCTATGTTTTAATATACCCAAAAGCCATTGTGTTAAGGCATGATATTGCGAACTGTACATGTCCAGGATCGGTCCTAATGGCACCTCATCCTTGGGAACTTTGGGAAGACCATACAGACGTGCAATGACCATTACAATAGGTCTGACACATCCGAACGCTGAAACATCAATAACGTCTGCCACACACCACACTATTTACGAGCCAATGTTGCATTGATGAATCTGCTTAGATCTGCGTAACCCCATAGTTTTCAGCAAGCGACTGAATAAAACAGGTTATATAACCAAAAGTACACTTCACATACGAGTCTGACAAATGACAAATTTTTTTACGACTGATGCAGATGAAAGCCTAGCTATGTTCTGATTGTAATAGTTTTCCTACCCCATCGTCTGGATCCACTTTTAGCTAGTTAGTACATAAATCTGATTATAATTTCTGCATTTACGCATACCTACAAGCTAGCACTATACTCAAGCACGTCTGTAGTGCATATCCTTGACAAGGCAGGGAATTGAGTTCCAGTCAATGTTTCTAAGAAGCAACTATGTTGACTGCTGTGTCACTTAACCATACAGTAATCCCGACAGAATTATCATATCTAAACATCCAGTCATCATCGAGTATGTGTTCTGCTAAGCAAACAAGTAGACAGAAGAAAACAGCGCAGGTTTTTGCAATTCTAGATAAGGCCATCAGTTTCAAGATAACCAGTCGGTCCAGTAAAGCCTGGTGCGGTTTCTTTTCTGCCCATATGAGTGACACAGTTGAACGGCGACGGTCTTAACCACTCAGCTGGAGCACGAAACAGAGACACAACCCACTGGTGTTAATCATATGACCGACTAACTGCGTGTCCGGAATTTTTGGAAGAACGTGCCAATAAGCTACCGTATTGTACACGCGACAATCCCATTTGACATAGACTAACTGGAAGAGACTGGTTCGTTTATATGATCTCAAGCGTCCCAAATTTTCGAGCCAAATAGCAAGGTCAGCTGATGACAGACAGCAAACATTCAAGAAACCCAACTACTACTATTAATGTTATTACAACTATTATCATTTCTAAAAAAGAGCGCCCACCGATATACTGTTTCACCCGTTGGAGAAACACTGTTGTTTTACTTTACGAAAAATTAGCATAACATTTTCGCGAACAAATTGTCACACGAATAAGCCAACCATAACCACCACCACCAACATCGACACCGAGATCACATTACGGACAAAGTGAAATCACATGGCAAGCAAAACGGTCAAGTAACATGCTGCCATTTGCAAAACAGCCCGAAAAACCTCCCAGCTCCGTCCAGACAGTACCCAGAAGAGAGTCACATGATGCGCATTAAACATTCCCGATGCCCTGAAAAGATCCGATCAGGAATGTGAAACAACCAAGAGCATAAGCAGGACAGTGCCAGTTGTAAAATGGGAACTAGCACATTCGACCCGGTTGCAACCTAGTCGATAAATCAGCCTGGGTATGAAGTACAGACTGTCGGTGCAAATCGATAAATAATGTGCGGCATGCACTTGAGGATGAAAGAACTATCTACATGTTGAACGGTTTACACGCGAACATAACACAATTCATAGAGTTTCGATGAGACAGATCTGAAGAACTGTCGAGCAACTACACACTTTCGGTTCACTTACAAAGTTTGGCAACACATCAATCCGTTGCTAAGAGTTTCGTCTTACTTCTAAATATAAAGTCTTCACGGTATTCGGAAAAGGCCCAGAGTTATGTCACTCGAATACGTACACTCAACAGCTTTATCAACACCATTACTATATCACCTCATCCCATTGTCGATAAATACGATGAGTTATACACTAAAAGCAAAGATCTACACAGCTTCTGAAAATAGACACCATATGAACTACCAACAACTAGGACATTCTGATCACGTGTACACCACAGAATATTAGTATGCAATCGAACTGAAGTAGGAATACAAAATGTAAGACCAGGGTGGAGACGGTATCGAATATAACAACAGTTTGTACAATTTGCTCGTTTTCTGAGTGAACAGATCAAACGGAAAATATCGCTTACACAACAAGTTTCGAAGACTGAACAAGTTAACACAGAACACAGTTGTACTAGTATCGTCAGTCACTAACATTTTCCGTAAATTGCGATAGTCGAAGTCGCTATCAGTCAACAAATTACACCCAGGCTACTGGCAAATGGCAATGAAATCTGTGAATCTCGAGGAGACCGCGTTCAAGATGAATGAGAAACAGTGTCAATTCAAACATTCGCCGTTCGGCTTACCAGGAGAAGCGAGGCGAGTCACAGATAGATGCGTTAACAGTGTTGGGACAATGTCCCATGGAGAGTGATCAACCTTTTGACAAAAGACGAAAAGACTAGGACAAATGACAAAGATGCCCCTGTGTTATGAAATAGCACAGACCGGACATATCAGGACGTACGACGGAACAAGGGACATACTGGCGTAAGGTGAAAAACTGACGACTTAAGGTGGGTGTCTGCCGATAAGGTCAACTACTTAAAGATAGTAAACGCCTCTGTAACAAATCACCATCGCCGAAATCAAGAAACCTCGATTTATGATTATAATAGACCCCAGTTCCATTGAATGCTTGAAGTTATCAATGTGTTCTCGATAAGGTAGAACACTATACTCGTTGAAGTAAAGCAAGCGGAGTTTTACATCAGAAGACAGCCAGAGTAGAAAACATGGTAACGAAGCACATGGAGGTAAACCACGGCGAACGAAGAAGTTCCCGTTCTAGATACAGTATGCTAAAGCCCATTGACCTTCAGTGGTTGGAGACACTGGAATATAGTTTCAATACAACAATTTGGCCGAAAAAAATATTCCGTGAAAGAGAAAGAGTTAATCGAACTCTGAAAGGCTCGCATGTATACGCAAGAAGGAAATCAACAGCTTGGTAAGGCCAACATGTGTAATCCAGAAAATATCGGTATCATGAGATCGCAGGTTTTGGTTACTTAGGTTCAAGAAAGCACTCGCTTGGATGGGGTCTGGAAGAGAAGAGCCAGGGGAACCATGGGAAAAAAAACGATCACTTATCGGTGAATCGCCAGTGTTACGAGACGCCTGAATAGCGGGGTCAGAACTCAACAATGAGTTGGCAAGATTATTTGTCAGCGGATGGTGGGAAGTCACAGAACCGCAGAAGAGGAGGGTGTTTTACACCACTGAGTGTCACTAATGAGTAGCACGGCACTAGCAGAAAATGTGCTGAAAATAATGACAATCCTGAACGTCGGTCAGAGAGAAAACTGGAAGCAACAATCAGAAACGTGTGCATGTTTTACTCGGGACTTGACAGCAAACAAACTAGCGCTGCATGAACGTCAACGGATGCAGAGACTTATTGGACAGGTAAAATAAGTTTACGATGGTCATCAGGTTTTTTTCATGTATCTTATAACCAGTACCTTGAGACAGTTAACTGTCAGATCGGGTCTTTTACAGTAATAATACTAGAGATTGTATTTCTTCTTTTCCTCATGAATGCATGACAGCCAAGCTAACGAACACTGAAATCCTGCAGTTAACAAGTACGGTGGTGTTTTGGGTTGGTCACACTAGAATAAAGCTCTCACGAGCTACATCAAAATGGCTGAAATTACGGTAAAAATGTTCAAAGATAAAATTGAACATGAATGAAGAAGAGTTAACACTATAAAACATGGTCGATACTTCCGATGATCAGTTAAAACAAAAGCAAAAAAACACTACAAACCGTTTAAACTGACAACCATCGTTTGTTGTCAAAATAGACCAATTATCTGACCTGTACATGTTCATTGTTGTACCGAGGTCTATCATTAGTGGCCAGGGTATCGTTGTCTTAAGGATAACGAGAACAGTTGCAACCTAATCATAACCATGTCACAGATATTCGTCAACTTTTCGTATAACAGAGAACTTCGTTTGTTGAGAAAACAATTGTGTAACACAGGGATAACAACAGTGAACTGGAGTATGTGTCATCGTGCAAGACTGTTTAACCAATGGGAATAATAATCAATTAGATTTTGTTCTTTGCTGACATTGCTATCGATAGGAATAGTCTCTAGATCAAAACACACGATTGAATAAGACAAGGACTAGGAGAAGTAATGAATATAGCGTTTGTGATATAAATGTAACAGCATTACTGTGAACTTGACAAATTAGGATTCTCACAGTCAGAATGCTTAATTCGCTGACATGTTGACAAATTGAAATGAAAATTTAGAAAATCAAATTGTCATGTTACAGTTGTGCCCAATGGATGTAAAAAAACAGTTGAAAGCGATCTGATAGACCTCTGGTTTCAGAAATATATTAGAAAATAGGCGTATCAATCTGGTTTCCGGAAAACCGCATAATGATCCGGTTATCTATCTGCTATAGTGAATCGAGTCAAGTAAATAGGTGGTAGCTGTTAGACCGATTAAATAGTTTCTAATGGCCGGATAGTTCGACGCATTTTGCATGTAAAAATGGGAAACGATTTCGTTGTAGTCAATTAACTACCGGGTTAAACAAACAGCCTGCACTCTGTCGAGACGAACTTTGAATCACAAACAAGAAATGCACGTGATCATCCTTCAGGGTTGATTAGAAGAACCAAGACCGTAGTCTGAAGTTTAACACTTATAAGCTGGCCAACTAGTCGTACAAGCCAAGCGGATAAGTGCTGCAGCTAGGTGACCGATCGTCATAATGAAATCCGTCCAGACTGTTTCCACTTGATGAATTCAAGCAAAAAGACGCCGATCGCAGTGTAAAATAACCATTTCCAGCCTTATGGCCGTAACCAGTACAAACTGGAAAGACGCTGTTAAGTGTGTTCATTCAAAGTAACGGGATGTTTTACATCAATTCTATCGATCGCCCCGTCACAAGTGCCATTTAAAAAACGGATAGCTGAGACGATGAGAGCTACAGCTCGTAACACGAAGAGTCGCAGATTCGAAACTTATTCAGACTACATCTATCTGAAAAGTTCAAACAGGGACGAAACCGATCGTGGTGTGTCACCATGAGGATGGGCATTATGAAACATTACAACAAAACGGTTATCAATTGTGTTCAAAGAAGCTTAATGCTTAGCTGTGCAATATAGGCCGATTTACTTTGTTGGTATATTGAAGGAAAATACAGAACTATCACGAAAAATCCGATGCGTTTAATCACAAAGATATGAAGCAACTGGATGCGTCTCATAGTTTCCTCACGAAGGTAACATGATACCCACCGCTTTATAGAGGTTCGTGGTAGTCACAAAATATCGTCAACTCTGCGTCTCGATTTTCAAGTCCGAAGGGTACAACTAGCTTGCCGTTTCGGATTTACATTCGATATCAAGCTTATTTATAGTCCATCGGTGAAAAGATACCTTCATCGACGAATCATCGTGTCTACCAACGTACGTGAATAATCCCAGGGAACCGTATTCCCTTCAATGATGGCAGCACGGCAATTGTTGCTCAGCCGCTATACAAACGTAAAACAAATAAAAACATGAACTCGAGTCTTTAAAAAATAAGGTAAGAGAGAATGTGGTTTAATGCACAAAGGCTCTACAGTCAACAAAAGCAAGGAACAGACAATTTGCAAACAAATAACACAGTCGCATCCGCAAAACATCTCTTTATTGTGACTTTTACAAGTGTACAACCTTAATCAAACTTAGCCGAAGAAGAAACAACATTCGCGCCATTAAAACTGATTAGCCGTCAATTATCTTGATGTCCCTAGTTACTGAAGTCTTGGGTCATGGGGATCCTGGCTCAGACGTCGAACCCCACATAAATTGCCTTCACGTTATGTAATTATTTGATAGCCTTAACCTTACAACAGTCGCCTGTGGTATCAGTACGGAATGCACGACGTGGATGACAATTAGATCGCATGTTTAGTGCATCGCCCAACCATCATAATATACGTATCCTTGAAGATCGAGTGAATGAACTCGCCTGCTTTCAGTCATCAAATGCTTCGGTTCTAACTTCAGCGTTCGTTCCGCGCTGATATCACCCAATATATATGACTGTATGCAGACACCGACAGCACAGTGTCTAAATACGGTTTATGTCTCACCCACTCCAAGGCGATGTTACGCAGTTGTAGGGCATCGGTGCTCTCACAGCGCCTTATGTATATGCCTCTTGGGTATCGGAGTGCTGCAAAACTTGACTGGAGAGAACTGCCCTAGACCGAAGACGCGAGCCACTAATTCATAGTCTATGCCCTCACTGAAGTTCATATGAAGCCTCAAAAACAAATACCAGTCTAAAGATGCACGGTGTTCGGGGTTGTGCGGACTCGAACTAACATAAACTGCGTGTAAAAACGCGCACATCTGAGAACAAAAATAAATGAACCAAAATAACCGACTACTTATCATGTTATGATGACAGCGGTATTTTCAAGTGAATCCACCATTACTATTTGATAGTCTGACGAAGTTTTAAAACAGAGGTCGAAAGCGTTTTAAAGATAAGTAAAATAGCTGAGAACTAGTTCTATTCGTCACAGTTGTGTGGTAGTTAAGCAACAGCGAGAACCACTTATTCATTGCTGTTTTTGATGACGATGACGATGGCAGCGATATGATAGAAACAGTTGAATTTATTTCATTTACCGAAAGAATTTCGAGCATTTACTCGCCTTTTTTTTAGTTGTGTGTGTAGGTTGACGGATGTATTATTTACCTCACCTAAGCATCTGTCAAACTTTATTTCAATTAGCCAACTCATCTCATGTCACACTCCAACCTCAAAGTACACGAAATACAGTGTGAACAGTGGACGACAGTGGTGTTTCTCTAAACACGAAATCGTATCTTTCATTCTATCAGTTTCCATGGGACACGGTTGTCAAGACGGACAAGGGAAAACAACTGAATCTAGGAAACTATTTAATGAACTATGTATGAGCGTATCTCACCGTGTGTGTGTACAGATACATTTAAGCTACACCGGCTTTTCTTCTCCCTACCTATAGGGGCACACAAACTTGTAAAACGCACTATTTGCTGTATACTGTATCCAAAAGTAGGTTTCCAAAATCTAGTTACAATCCACAGCTTGTGAACGCGTGTGGGTTCATACGTGGGAATGACTTGTGCCTGTCGATTGACCTGTGTCCCAGCTATTGGATAGATAATAACGTGATTACGTGGATAGATTGTTTGTATCTTTCCCCCTTCCCATCCATACAGTCCGTCGTCATTCGATTTGTTCGTTGCCCCCATGACTGTCTTACTCTGGCTTTTTTTGCCAAGCCGAATCCGGTTCAATGGTTCAATTGGCCTTGATATGAAAACCCAAGGTCATCGATCATGATTATTGCCCACCGTGCTCAACTGACTGCATCAGTATACTGCAATTCCATACATCAACGGGGACATGCGCAAAACCACAATTTCAGTTACAGAAACGATGAGTTTAAAACTGTTTTGCAGACGTTAGTAAAAAGCAACGGCTTGAGTTTTTCGTGAAGCACGAAGCAACTCACTTTGACCTGTAGCTTAACCCTAATCTCTATCACTCGCAAAGTATGGACATAACAGTCATCATCACTTTTACCAACAGAACGAATAAACTCTGTAAATCAAGTGATTTCTCAAAATTAGAAGAAAGCTAGTCACTCAGTAGTATTATGTCATCCCTATAAAAATACTTTTGAGCGCACATCAGTGGAAGAAAAACAAGATCGAAATTTTTCAACGCATTATGCAAACACTATGCCACGAGTGAGTATCTTAAAAAGTTCTCCAGCCCTTTCCAACGGAATTCACTTCGGTTGGATTGTTGATGCAAAGTAAGGAACCGATCTCTTCGTACTGCATAAACAAATCAAAATGTAAAGTCTAAGACATCGTTTGTAAGTATGAAATCAGCGGACAATTGAAAGCATGTGTCTCTGAATATAAAAAGCATTCAATATTTCTCTAAACAAAGTACAACAGCTTCAATAACAAGAGAAATATTCTGTTATTCCTCCGTACATACAATTACAGAATCCCAACGTATACCTTAAACAAACTTGCACCATCAACAAAATTCCGTCTTCCCGTGCGAAATGATATTATGTTGAACCTACTATCATTCGTACTCGACCAGCATGTAATAACCGCAATGATAGCAAAATCATATTTGCCGTAACGTTTGTACTCATCAATAACACTACACATAAACATTCTATGGCTCCTGGCAGCACGTTGACATAAACACCAAAAACCTCATGATCTTTATTTCTTGGTTTAGGTGATTTTAAAGGTCACCAAAGGTGACTGTAACGTGTAGTTTGTTCTAAATATTACGCCAGTGACACAGCTGAAACACCGGGTTCTCATTAACAACATCATAAAAGCAAGAAGAGAATATCTGTCGAAGAATATTAACACTTTGTACATTCTAACCAGTGATAAACGTAAGACATATAGATTATCTACGAAAGACATAGCAGACACGCGCACAGTCATACCAAGCATTATGTGATCAATACCACGCAATTAGACGGACCGTTTCGGCTACTTTCATGCACACAATAGTGGCTGGTAAGTTCGGAACGCCATAGCTCCTATTAAGGCCAGTAAGAACGTGTTCCGATAGAGCCAAATGGGTCAACTTGGTGACCTATTGCCACAAGTCGTCTAGCAACCGCTGACGTGCAATTCTAAAAGCTTGATTAGCTAGTTTGAAATTGCAGCATTATCAATAATTTTAATCATTTCAGTAAGTGGTCTGTTACTCGTTCGTCGATTCGCTGCTTATGGAAACATCACTATAACGGCAAGTGGAGTGATAGACAAAATGAGAGAATAGTTTAAAAAAGATTTCGTCGACAATCACATAGAACTGGTCCGCTAGTGGTTTGAACCAAGCGCAAATGAGTAGCTGTACGTGTACCAGAAGAGGCAGACTCTAAGTTGTGTTTAATGGCATCCACCAGGAAACCTCTTCCAAATTTTAAAAATATAAACAAACTCTTATTTCGAGTAATTTTAATTGGTCTGCTTCACTCATCCATCTTGTTGAGTTTCCACGAATCTTTCAGAAAATCATTTGGTGGTAGAGTTTTTCCAGAATCTTCTGTTTTCCGCCTACAGAATGTCCGAGGTGAAAATGTCTGGCAAATCGCGTCTGTATGCTACTGGGTTACAACTGAAGAACTGAAGATCGTGCTTTACCGATTAATAGAACGCTAAATTAACGTCCTTAAAATTAGTGATGAGTACATTTGAAAAAGTTGAAGTGGAGTCGAATTCAGTTTCGCAGAACAAAGAACCGATAGTAGTGAAAATTAAAATACCATTAACCTAAAGTTTATAAAATATAGTTTTGGCAGAGTGATGAAGGACCTACTGCTCAAGCAGTCCTGGGAAAATAGCAATGAGCATGGAGCTTAACGAATCAACGATAGTGGCCCCGGCTGACTGCGAATGCACAAGGCCCTCAAAATTAAAAACGAACATTCTTTGTACTAATTAAAATGTAATATTTGAAACCTGTATAGCACAAATCTAGCCAGAGATTACATAGCAACAAAATTAACAAAAAGAAACATTCGTGAAGAGGAAGTCAAAGTCAGTCGTTTGTATAGATCGTAGGCCGATCGGTTGCTGAAAAGTATGCTTCCGAAGACTCGGAGAATAACACTTTACGGACAAAGTCCGAATTGTTTACTGCCAAAAGGCAAACTTCAAGAAAACCTGAACTATTCATACACATGCTCGAACGCAGAGGTATAGACAACAAATCGCATCATACATCTTCCTCCTGATCCTATGATATTTTCACATTATTCTTTGAACACAAGACAGAAAGTAAACTTCTCAGCTTCAGTCGCAATTAGTACGTATAGTCACCAGTTGAGAACAAGTCAATGGAAAGAACAACGGAAAAGATCCTATGATGCCACAGTTGGTAAATGCTGACAAAAGCAAGCATAAAAATGAGGTTATTAATATTACTGTCATAATAATCTACAAACCTTGCACACCTTATCATTTTAGCGCATATCTCACACTCTCGGATGAATAAAACCTGACTTTTGGGCTTGTAGTCTTCTCAATCGTACTCGTGTGCACCGGTCAATCGTTTGCAACAATTTATTTATCTCAGAAATGAGCAAGTGTGGACTAGTTGCTTTGACCAGAAGCTTAACTGAATCTCCCTAAAGACGGCATTGAATGGCGCTATTGAAATACTATCATTTACAAACTTCGGTGACTCAATCCCTACCCAACATCTTGATAAACGGATAAGTGTTTCACCTTCGAACTAAAATCACCTCATCAGTCCGGGTTATGGCGTCCATGTGTGTGTTCCCGAAGTCACTTACACTCAACCCGAAACAAAATGTTTGCTCGTCATCTGTGCGGAAGTTGCGAACAAAATGTTGGACAAAATCGTGAACAATATCTGCAGGAATTAGTAGGTTTATCGAAAGATTGAAATTGCAAGGCCATCAACAGTGAACAGAACCGTGATTACGTACTGTGTGATCCATTTATAAATGGGCCGATTATAAATCCTATTCATCAGATACTTTTGCAACAGAAAACAATCTCTGAACCCGAAGACAATCAATGGTCAAGCTAAGTCGCTCGAAACGACTCAGAAACAATCCTGGTCGATTTGGAGCCAACATGTGTTCAATCAATACGGCGATCTTGTTCCCCTGAATTTAACTAATAGTGTCAACATTCCGTAGTCGAGAAGGAAGCGCGTGCAGATGTACAAGATACCCGGGAACAGAAACATCAGTTGTTCGGTAGATATTCTAAAGCTATCGTGGACTACCGTTTTGTTGAACTTAAACACAGAATTAGTCACAAAGAGAAAATCTGAAGAAAATGTAAAAATTTTAGCTGTAGTGCGTCGAGCTATAGCCTTTTCTTTTCGGCCTGGTAGCTGGAACAAGGCAACAGACATGTTCCTCCAAAGTTTCTGTACCAATGTGCACACTGTTAAAGAAGTCATTGTAAAAAAAAAACCTTTACCCTCCTAGTGGATCTCGAATGGTTCATTCCTCTCGGGTGAATAAGCTTCCTTTTTTTATAAAGAAAATGGAGACCATAGTACGGAAATTATGTTCGTGTTGCAAATCATCATCATCACCATTATCAGCATAGACAGTAACATATCAGTGTTTCTCACTGGTGTTTAATTGTCACACTATCACGAACAAAAAAGCAAACCCTGTGGAGGAATTGAGAAGAAAAAAGAAGAGGAGGGGGAAAAACCTAATTAATAAAAACAGCCTCGGCTGTATTCAAACATCCAGCATCAAGGTACATACAGCTTGCAAACAAACAACCGAGTCACCGACTTTGTCAGTCGCGAAGTCCCCAGACTGGGAGACGAACCCGAGTTATAATGACCAGTCCTTTGATAAATGACTACATGTGATGAACATTAATCGGGAAACTAGCCAAAGACATGTAACTTTTTGAAGGACTACGCATATTCTGAAGAATTGTTATCACCAGAATATCGCAAGAAATATGTACTGAAAATTAGTAATAAATTTTCAAATTCCCCAGTTGCACATCCATATTCTGATGTCATAATCGTCTTAGCCAATCTATCCTCACTGTTTGGCATGCTCTCCTCTAACTCAAAGGACAAGGGCATATCTCGTATGTCTGATAAGTCGGTATAAGTTTTGCACAGAAGACGTATCCCAACGGATCAGATATTCGCCTATAACACATGATGCAACGGTCGATGGAAACGGTCAAAAGAACTCCATGGAAAACCATTACCCTTGTTTTGCGTTTGAAAGGGCAGTAGACTCTCTGTTAGGGTTGACCCCTACCTGAGGCGTTATAATCTGTCAGCACTCCAATGTGTAGGGCTACGAATGCCATAATAGACTAATAAATGTCAGTGTACAATCGAAAGTTATCTTCCGCAGTGTCTCTTCCCCAGGATATACTAACACCCTGGATCGTTCTTAGGGAACAAAATGTCCGATCCTACAAATAAGATCCTCTGGCTGAGGAAGTTGAACAACTTTAATGTAATGCGGAATAAGTTCAGGTTGTTTTCGAACCAGTATGGCGATAAAACACTGCGCCAACTGATTCGTCATATCAATACTAGAAACCAGCCTACTGTAAATGGTCGATCAGTCTATTTATTTCCCAGTACTAATGAACCTTCCATCACAGAACCTAGACCGGAAACTTGTGCTACAAATTGACAGCCATGAAAATAGGAACAACCGAAAGAGATGGAACATATGGACGGCAGACAAATTCAAAAACAGCACTGACGATTATGCAATCCAGGTAACAGAGGAGTGTGAATAGCGTTCATGTTCATACTGTTCATGCACTTGATATCATTTCAAAACAATCTCAGGTTCTCGAATGAATGAAGCCTAAACTCAAGACCTTCGGTATTCTCACTCGTAATATCCCTGAGACTCGTATGCTGAGTGAATACATCGGATAGGTCAATATTCGGATACTCAGTGAAACTTCTGAACGCCGCCGTCGGATACGGTCAAAATCTATTGTGGGTGAATCACGTACAACACGAGAGATCGAGCAAACCATCATTGGGGGAAATCGTCAAATGAACAGAAAGGGGAAAAAAGGACAAAGTACGTTCAAATGGAAGTTTTGCTGCGTTGTGAACTGGGATCCCGGCTCAAACGCGAACGAACGATCGGCAGAGAGACGCGTGAATTGGATAATAAACATCTTGCTTTACAAAAGCGTTTTGTAAACGTGCTTTTTGATTAGGTCTGGATGCGAACGATTGTGTGGGGTGCGTTACACCTGCTGATGAAAAAGGAACTACGAAGAGTTTAGGGTGGACAATTTAAGTTCCAACACAACACATGAAAATGCGGAGATGGCAGAAAGATAAACAACTACCGCCAAATAATTACTGATAGAGTACCAGACTCCAGATCGTTTATTACTAGAATGGCTAAGTAGTTATTTAGACTTTTTTTTATTACGGTTTATCACCTCTGTAGCTTTCAATGTCCAAAGGTTTTAGCAACTCTAGCTGACAGTGTGAGACTAACACTGTCTACAAACTGAATTCACATCAGTAAGACAACAATATCTGTTTACAATCTCAAAATGATAGGATGATCACTTCTTTGTGGTTGTACCGCCTATGTTTCTTCACCCTAGCCTTGTTGACTGAGTGAAGGGATATGTGAACACGACCAAAATGACTAGCTGGCAATTCTAATAAGACTTCCTGGCCATTCTGGTGTCAAGTAGATGGTTGTCCAGAGGGTTGAAGAAAATGAAGAAGAAAGGCTAAGATAGCCACTATTTGATTGAAATCGAGCCAACAATTGCGCATGGTGAGCACATTCCCTGAATCTAATCTAGAACGACATATCGAAAAATGAAAGACCCCTATGTACAACCCTGTAACGTAATCACTCAGTGTGAAACCAACAGTGAGTGTCGTCTGTGAATATTCGTGGTTGTATGTGGGCCGAGATATAGCTAGGACGCCCAGACCTAGAGAGGAGGACAAGTGAGATTCTCAACCAGTCTTTTGCTCAAGAAGAAAGGAAACAGGTGTGTGGTAATGCAAAAAAACTGGTACTTTTTCTGGAAAAAGATGCCAACTTTCTTCCAACACTCCACTTGGAGGACCAGAACACTGTAGTTTGTCTGACCCCTATCTGCCTGGTATGAGTGATGATGTCGGTGTGATCGTGGTTTGATTGCATTTACAGCCTGAAAGAGACGGAAGGACGCACGGGAAAATCCCTCGCAACCGTTTACAAAATGGTCTTACGATATGCGAAGAGTATGAAAACAGTTGTTTTACAACCAACAGTAGTGCAACCGATTATTAACCATACGGTGAAATCCAAGATCAAACACTGATATAGCAAACAAATGGTGTTCCATGCACCAGACATACACGGTACAATATCGATGAACTGCTTACCCTTGCCAACGCGGCTGGATCGACCAGTCATGCGCTCATCCGGCAAAGAGTGTCTCATTGTGGACCCACGATGACAATCGCTACACAAATGACAAAGTAGACGTCGCACTTTGTACGGCTTCTGGTAGAGACGAAGCGCCAGAAAAGCGAATGAACCCGGGAAATACCGACGGAGGCAAGGAGTAGTCAGTTGATTAACAGCATAAGAATCAAGCAGAGATCATACGTGGAGGCAATCACATTCCAAAGAAACGGCTGGAACGGTAAATAAAATGCAGAGAACATCGGATCAAATGTTAATCAGAGCAACAAACCAATCAGTGAGAACAGGAGTAGAGGAAAAAGTAAAAGTAAGAAAGATAAAACGAGTTATACAAAAGGTGCGTTCATATATGGTTGGCGACATTCGAAACGGATTAGCCTGTCACAGTGACCGAAGCCAAAAGACGCCTGCGCTTTAAACCATCACCCCAAGTGGCTGGCACTGCACCACGTGCGGTTCCACTCACACACTACGTATTCGGTGTAAACCCGAAGGAATAAGACCAGTAGGTGTGTGAGTGAGGCCTCTGTGTCCAGCCGGCCAATGCTGGTTAGCCAACTGAACGGTTATATATATATATATATATATATATATATATATATATATATATATACGCATGTAACATATGTATATCAAACTGAAGAGCGCCGGTAAATTTGGACTTATAGAACGGTAAATAAGTAGGGGGGGGGGAGAAAAGTAATCAAGAAGGCACGACATCTCGTGGCAGGACCGTCGTTGTCCACAACTGTATAGACAAATCTGGCAAACTGCCCCAGTCGATCGATACACCGCTCAAGTAGTCAACTAATCTGGGCAACAGGATGAGGGATTATTGACCGGACCAAACTATCAATCGTGTGAAGTCATCAGAAAAAGAATGTGATTGGGTTCCTAACAGTAAATCTCTTGAACTAACAGACCCTACAATGAAACATAGCCATACGAAGGCGTATGAGTTGAAACCAGCTGAAATGAATAATAAGCCTTTATAAAGTGCGTTCAGACCCATTTTTCTATGATAATTTGGGTAATTAGTCGCTATGATATCAACCGTGAGTAGTAAGTAGCCGCATATAAGGGAGTGGTACCAATGAAACGACGATCAGTTTACTGACTAAAAAGGAATGTGCCATTAGAAATCTCTGTCCATTGAGTATACGGTGTTTACGATGACAGTAGCATAAATAACAGGAAGTTCAATGTGATATTTTTACACCACGTGACGTTTCTTCCGAACGATACGCGAGGTCTCATGCAAACCGGATACCGCCAGCCTGCCGGAGCTTGAACAGAAGCAGATGAAGAGATAAAGGCTCAAATATATAATTATGTTGCTAAATTGAGTAAGCGGAGCTCAAGACGCAGTGAGCTGAGGACCATGTATAAAACTTCAGCAAACTGTACACATGAGACTAAAAATTCCTTCATTCGAAAACTCACAAATCTGTGGGAGAACTTACATGAGATACAATCGTGGATTAAACATCACACCGAAGCGTCTACTTTAGGTAGGCCTGCCGCGTAGTCGCAGTCGTGGAAACTTCAGTGTGCACCGATCCAGTATTTATGTATATGGGCTCAAACGGAGTTGGAGTACCAATGAGATATTAACCACAGTATGTATCACCCACAGGACCAAAGCTAATGTCAGGTAAACCACTGATTTGGTCCTTATTATATACCGTTTGACACGTGATGATTGATCACAACTAAACCGAATCGGTTCTAGCAATCAGTCGAAAAGCGGATTTTTGAGCGATTGAGACGGGAAATCTCAAAGATGTTGAAGGCCGAGAGAAAGGATGTGTAAACAAGAAACAAGCAGTTTGAAAGGAACAAAAAGTGTAAAATAATTCGATGAATCAGTATCCGTGATATACAACTAGTAGAGAGGACACATTGCTTTGAAAGCTAAAAATAGTGAATCCACGTGCCCCGAATCAAAGCTGCATGAGTTACAACAGCCATCCCCTTCTGCACACTATGAAATGGATTTGGCGAAAAAGTTCGATGCATCTTGTATTAATCATCCAGTTCGTTTTAATTTCATCATCAAATTATTGCCTATAACTGACTCAGTTTACTGTTAACCAATGATCAGTTGTCAAAACATTGGTACTGCAAATCACGTCACCGTATTGCGTGAATTCATTTACAAACAGGTAAGCAATGCATAATGCGACTACAATCATAATGACATCGTGATTCGGTAGGAGTCCAGAAATTAGAACAATGAGCCAGGAGGTCAGCGTAGGATTGCATGATAGGCCTAAATATAAAATATGGATCAGTTCAGTGTCTTAATCACGATTAAGTGCTACTCATGTGCTACCTGGAATTATTTTAAGGGCAGGGGTAACCGTACATGTGTTTACGAAGCCCAAAACACAACAGTGATAACTACAACCTTGATCAATCGAGTTCAGATCTGGATAGGTAACAACGTTCCGGGAAACGTGGCAATATCTGGTTAGTTAGTTACACAAAGTCGACACATGAAGTCGGATGCCTCCTTGCAAAACAAAATCAAAAGGCTGACTTCGTTAACACAACGGCAAAACGTAAAAAGTAAAGTGCTGCAAACGTTATGGTAAGCTACTCAGTTCGCCAGGACAACACACATTCAAAGAATAGTCATATTTCGGATAAGGAATGCACCAACAACCAGCAGTAGTCTGAGCCCAGCCTAATTCTAGGCGCAATAAGCATATAAACTAACATCAGGAGGTCAGCTTTTCACAGCTAAGCCCGATCAGCTGTTAAGACAACTCCTGAAAAAAATTCCGTAAGCATACAATATACTCACTTCGTCACCATAAGTGACATTAGAAGTATACAATTATCAGGCTTTAAAAAACGCAATATATGAACTGACCGCGCCAGTAATGCACACCTTTCATGTGATCACACCGTTCACTTTGTAATCTGATACATATAAACACATCAGGAAATTGCTTTCTGATAAGAAAAACAGATGTACTTTGTGAGGATGTTTCTTAAGAAAGCGTAAAATCAGGTCACTGGAATCGATTGTCCTTAGAAGTCCTTAAAGTCACCTATACCAGGTATAAGGGACATGTTAAAACTAAGTTACAAGCTGAAAGAATACGGGGAGAAAATATCACATCACCAAGTTGTAAAAACTTGATGAAAAGTTCATAGAAGTTAGACTGCGAATCTAATTATTTTAACTGGAAAAGTGGAATGACACAGTTAGCCGAATAATGTGAAAAAACAAACTAATGTTCTAAAGAAATAACCCCTTTCTACAAACATACCGCGCGCTTTATTGCTAAACAGTTAGCCGATACACGCCGATGACGCACGTCTTTGTGTGAATCTTGAGTAAGACTGAATGGTATTAGGCCACTTTGAACGTTCCGACTGATACAGAACCTCGATTCCATGGATTCGAATATTTCGGTCAGCCTAAGCCATCGTAGACTTTCTGGGTATTGGGAGGCTCATGAAACAAAAGAGCGTATTGGGTTCCGTCCTGGCGGTGGCTGTAACACTGGACTTCTCACTGGTCGTTAAATGCAACAATTTCTATACTGTTATCAGAACTAAGCACTGATTATTTGTTTACACAACTGTGGTGTGCTTCTGGTTGTGGATATTGATCCTGTCACCTGAATACAAGTAAACTAAACTTATCTAAGCATTTTACAGGCGGGAGACCCAGATTATTCAAATAAATGGTCAAAAATCTTCTTCACTAATCATGAATTCTCTAAAGCACAAAATTTTTCTCAGTTTCCCTTTCTTCTGTATGTGAGTCTCATATTCATTCTCGACAAATAGCTTCTGCTGAAGTATGTGCATGATGTCGTCTTTGGCGACCAACATTCGGAAGTATCCCCCTTCCTCATCCTACAGAACAGTCTTATTGAATTAGTTAGTTGAACTAACGTACCGTTCTTTATCGCTCAACGCATCCGATTGTATTGACGTTTTACTATCCCTTCATGCTTGCAACTTCCTGATATCTGTCCCCAAATACAAATTGAAAACAAGTTTCTTCTCAGGTCCTGATATGATAAGCATGGCGTGGTTTACTCATGTCAACTGTGTTTCTGCTGAAGTCAGAAAACTCACGTTTTACGTTTAATATCTACAGTAATTTTCAACTTGGCATAACCTTATGTTTTGTTTTGTAAATTCATACGTATCTCTCCCTCATTCAGCCACATATTTCTTTGACCTTTATTTCTGGTCTTCTAACCAAAGATTTTAAACCACCTTTCAGATTCACGAGACACTTGTCTAAATGCACCGATATTCCAGGCTACAATCCCATCGATTTTGAAGTAGCTCCACATTTTGAAGCAGGCAAGTAGCTTGTCCGATTCCGTTCATACTATTTACTCTCATATTCCTAAATGTATATCCATACACTTTACTCGATCGTGCTTCAAATCTAAATAAGAGCGTGTTTATGAGCATGGCTGATTTATTATCCTGTAATTGGCATTCTATCTTATTAATCCCAACAATTTTGTGACCGAATTTAGCATAATATCACACTAATAATTGTATAAAACAACGGGTCTGCCGAAAAGGTGGCTGTATAAGTGCTGAATATTCCTTCTCGAGGTGCATAAAACAATTTCCTTACTTGACTCGGTTTGACTTGAGAAGATGCAAACGAGAACCTTACGGAACCACTTTGGTCACTAACGGATTTCGATAAGGTTGTCCATTCATCCATGCACTTATCATCCACGCCTTCATGGATATCATCCAAGAGGTTTTATAGCCCGGTGGTGTCTATCTTCTCTCAAACAATAAACTTTGTGATTTGCATATTACCGACAGTTTAACTGTTACAAAAAGCAGGCAATCGCAAGGAGTAGCAGCAAAATAAATATGCTACGTATCTTAGCTGAGTGTTACTTGGTGCAACGTTTATTCTCGAAGTAGACGAACGCACTTGACATGAGTGGAAACCGAGAATCAACGAGATACATAGCTAGTTACCTAGAGACAAGCAAAATACTGACAATGACAGCTGAAAGAAGTAGTGGGTTAAGTGAATGCATGCGTTCGTAGCCCTAGGATGATTTCACATCCACGTCGATGTCATTACGGTGTCCAGAACGATTGCGTCAGTCAGCTGTTAGGCAAGTCCCTATGGTTGTTCATTTCTCATTAACCAGGAATAGATATCTAAGCAGTGGAAACGATAGAAATAATAAAAACGAGATCAACAAGAAAGGCAAAGACCCAACAGACGGGGATGTTTAAGTTACAGAAAAAACGTCAATAAGTCAGCAATCTCAAGTCAACTTGCTAACATAGCCAGTCAACTTCCGGTCTAGTTCAATCATGTATTCAGCGGAAACCACCATCAGTTAAGCAAGGTTCGATGAGAGTGTGAAAAAAAGGTACAGAAGCTATCAGTTTGTGGTACATCACAAGAAATAATTGAGTACTGTTGAAGCATGCACAATGGTGGTGAAACGCCTTACAACATCAATCGTATCTTACAGCGACAGATTAGGTACCGGTATGCGCCAAGTTCGCTTTGCACTTTGATGGGAAGCCGCCTCCTCGTTAACCACAAAGTGACGTATCTCAACTAGCAGGGATTTAGGCGCTTCACACTTACCAGTGTGCACTTGCTTCTAGTCTGGGTACCAAACCACCAGACGACAGTGAAACACACTTCGTATGCGAAGGGCACGTAATGCGTAAGTGTGGTACTGCCTCGTTTGGTACTACCACTTGTTCAGGTGCCAACCGCTGGGTCTCTATGTGACCACTAGAACTTCTTGATGCTTGTCGAAATATTACGTCTAGCGATGAGTACGATTCGGCCCGTGGGGCTACTCCCCTGAAGCCCCGTAGACAACTACGGCAGGATTGCTACGCCTGATGGACACAGCGCGTTCTCGAGATGGAACAAGCCGTTACCACAAGGAACTCCCGCCGAATAGGTGAAAGGAAGGCAGGTGTGAGCCAGGCAATCTGTTGAGACAATTTTGAGCCCACTCACAACCTGCAGAGACGCTTAGAGAGCTCAGAAGAGCACTCCCAACAGTCGTTCAACTGGTCATCCGCACCAGTGACTGTGCCCTCGTACTCTGTATATGTTACCTGTCCTATTGACTTCCCTCCGCCAACGCAAACAAAAGTGATGTTTTAGGTCCAGTTCGTTGAACGTCACAAGACACCTGGCTAATCCTAAACAGCAATAGATCAGTGGTCTACACTGATGCTTGCTATTGTACAACCACGAAGAAAAAAGAAAACTCTGTATAGAAAGAGAGAGAACGAAAAAGAAGTGGAGGGGAAAGGAACTAACTAACAAAAGACAACAGCTACGTATATATTCATCATCATCACCATTACCATCATGATCATCATCACAGACAGCAATACATTAGTGGTTTACACTGATGCTGAATTGCCACACGACCAAGAAGGGGAAAAAAGCAAGAAAGAAAAACCCATATGAGAAGAGAGTAAAAGAGAAGGGGAGAGCAATGGACCCAACTACTAGAAGTAACTACGTCTAGATTTAAACATACAACATCATGGCGTCTACATCTTGCGAACAAACAACCGAGCTGGAAGTGAAAGTAAGGCGTCATGAGCAAGATAGCTTCCTTACGGCTCTCACTTCCCCGCGTCATTAAGTGCACTCACTTCACAGACAACTCGGACAAACAACAACAACATTCACGCCAGTGAGCTCGATTAGTCGCCATTTCACCTAACGTCTCCAGCCGCCAACTCTGCGAGTCGCGAGAGCCCCAGCCTGGGAGAAGAACCCGATCTACAGTGAGCAACCCCTTCGTGAACGACTTCATTTGTCTGCGTGAGGTCATCATCTGTCCACCTTGAACCAGTGGGCCGCAGCGTCGGCGAACAGTTCTCGGTGTGGCAGACGACTGGCTGGCATCCATAGGACACGACCTAACCGAACGAAAAAAACCGTTTGACAATCAGTGTCAAACACCCGCTTCCTAACCTCCTCGTTGCTTACTCGTTGGTGCCACCCGACACGAACGACTGAACGCGGACATCGGTGGTCGACTACCTGTAGGCGGTTCACGTCCTCTATTCTGAACGGCCAGGTTTCGCTATCGTAAAGTAATACAGCCCTTACTGTTGTCTGATATTCGCGACCCTTAAGCTTCACAGCAATAGCTTTCTGTCGTCATAGGTGTCTCAGATTAGCGAACACCCCCCAATCCTTGGAGATACGCGCTTCTGTTTCATTCCCTTAAACCTCCGCCTGCACCAATGCAGTTTCCCACGTATATAAACCGGTCAACGACCCCCACAGCTCTATTATGTAACATTAGGCCTATGTAATCACAGCAGTCTCGCAGAAGCACTTTGCATTTTGTACTTAGCAAGAGGCGAAATAGCGTTGTCTGTGCAGCCTGGAAGTTATCAAACAGCAACGCCTTGTCGTCAGTGTAATAAAAATCAGTTGGCCCTCCACCAGGTAGGAGGTCCATACCGGCATCATTTGAGTAAGGCAAACAGTCCTCCATTATTTCATTTATAACGAAATTGAACAAAAATGGTGAAAGTGGACAGCTTTGACGTAAGCCGCTCATGGTGCTGAAACTGCCGGAAAGTTCACCGTAAACCCTTACCTGAGCTGAAGTATGGGAATAAAGCGCCCATATTATGTTCACATACTTAGTCGGTACGCCCCTGCGTTCAAGCGACTCTAAAAGTGTATGTCAACTCAACGAATCGAACGCACCTTTACGGTCGATAAATACGGCGGTTGTTGCTCGGGGGTACACATGACGCTGTTCCAGAATTTGACGAAGTGCGAAAATATGATCTATACATCCCCGCCCAGGACGAAACCCTGTCTGTTCTTCTCTGATGTTTAACTTCCGAACTGCGGTGAGTCGACGAAGTATAATGGGTGCCAGAACATTAGTAATGACTGGGATCAAACTTATTCCCCTATGGTTTTCTCAAGAGTCCCTAGTACCCTTCCTGAAGACGGTAACTATTACTGAGTGAACACAGCATGTAAGGATGGTCTCGTTCACACAAACTGAAACAACTGAGTCAAAGCCACTATTAAAGCCTAGACATTTTCTTCGAAAAATGCCGACAGATCATCTGGACAAACAGCCTTATTAAGTTTGAGAGCCGAAATGCAGTTGCGAACCTCAGTCTCAGAGGGTGGTTGCAAACCAACCGACCAGGGTGCTACATCACATGTTTGTGATGGCAACACGGTAGAGGCAGAAGGTCAGCTGAATTGTCCCTCAAAGTGTTCCGTCCAAGGCTCTAGCCATGTGGATTTATTTTAGATTAGTATGTCATCTGTCTCACTGGTAGCTTCACTGTCAGATAGCCGCTTGACCAGTGGCACGGACAAGCTTGAAAAGTGTGCATTTGTTCTGTGAACCAAAGACGAACTGCATTTCCTTAACTTTTCCCATTAGCCGAGCCTCATGATCAGCCGTTAGGCTACGTTCCAGCTTCCTATGGATATCTCTCTTGAAACGGTCAGGAGGAATGATTCGTCTAGTACCTATCCACTCCAGCGATTTCTCCGAAATCTAATCTGTTCAATCTATGTAGCCGCGTGCCACAGTACATAATACAATACCTGTTTCATAAGTTGCTTGTTAGATTAGGGTTCAGCGGCTATTAGGAACTTCGGAATGATAAAGAATAAAGCAGCTTTCTAGGCTGGTTTAATACTTGCAAATTACGGATGGTATAACCACTTCCTCAACAGCCAGCCGTTGCTGTCGATGAGGTCATTACCCAGCAAAAGTAAGAACGAAACGGCAACGTTCTGATGTATGGTCCGAATCCAAGTTTGCGCTCAAATAAGGACGACATCCTTCACGTATAACTATCAGCTATTTGGTCTATCTGAGACCAGGCTTGATTCAGAGAAGGTGTTCGCCAAGTATAACAATGACGCCCACGATGTCTAAAACTAATACTGGTTAAAGATAGCTTATGCTCTATGTACAGCTGCAACAATCGTTCGTCATTATTTGAGCGAGGTACTATTATCACAAACTTGTTATCTAAACAAGACGCGGCCTCGCCGAGACGTAAAACCTGGGTGTTCATACCTCTGGCCAGAACGACTATATCGGAAGCATGTGGCGACCAAAGGAGAGGGGTCAGATACGAGTAAAGGACGTCCTTGACCTCGATGTCACTACAGTCAGTTAGACCGTAAGCAGACAATGAAAAGATTTCTGAAAGTTTTGTGTCTATAATTGGTCTGAGTTGAACCCGCCAAGCGGATGGCACAACTTCTACCGTTAACATGGATCCAAACTACCAATGCGGCTGAGGTCATAGCGTTGAAGACTAAAGTTACTCCAGCCAGATCGGTAGCTGCGGTCATGGAATCATCCGAAGTGTATAACCAGTACCAGGTAGACAGTGTGGGTGCCGTTAATTCCGTACGTTGATTATTGTCCCGGATTCTAGTCTTCGAGATACCCCAGACGTCGATATTTAATGAGTCTAACATTTGTGCGAGAGCGGCCTGTTGATTTGTCAATTTTAGACTGCGAACGTTGAAGGCACCTACATTAATTCGCATTCTCGGTTTAATCAAAGGACGACGGGGGTTTGAGCCTGAATGGTAAGAAATGGAACATACTGACTGTTGTGGAACCTGCGGAGTAATCACCAGAAATGAGAATCGGGAAGAGCCTGAGGGCTAAGTTGGGTAGAACAGTGGGAGAGGGATCAGTAGTAGCATGTTTTCGCCTACCTACCTTACTGTATGTAGCACAGGGAGACCCGATTTATACTGCAAGACGATCGATGCACTATGGAATAAACAATGTTGGTAGTGTTCATGGCTGTGTATGGGCTGAGATGTAGCTAGGACGCCCAGACCCAGACAGGAGAACGATTAAAGTTCTCAACCAAAGTCTTTGGCTCGAAACCTTATATCGCAAGGCAAAGGGTAGCAGTGTGCCGGAACAAGCACATTTGTTGAAAAACGCCAACCTTCTTCCAACCCCCAACCTGGAGAATCAGGAAACTGTAGTCAAAAGAACTTTTTCCTGTCTAGTTTCTAGGTGGAGACCCAGTTTTAATCAAAGGGCTGACAGCGGTGCTTCGGAAATTCTGGATCGAAGGAGTTTTTCAAAATGACTTGGGTTTGGCTAACAACATTTCCACTTTTAAAAAGGGCCCATGAACTTTGTGTGCAAATTACAGGGTGATTAGCCTGATTCTTATTGCGTCAAAATTGCTCGCAGCCACTGTATTTCGCAGTTTAAGCAAAATGCGTGGAGCATATATCCGACAGGAGGAGGCTGAGTTTCATCATGACCGTGTCTGCACCGATCACACCTTCACACTTCGCCAGATGCTTGAAATTCCGCCATTTATAGAGAAGACATACAGCTGTTGTCTTATTGCAGAGAGCTGCACTCTGGAGTTGTCTGGGAAGTGTGTGAACAGTTTGGAAAAAACTTTTTAGAATATCCTTGAGACCGATGGAAGATACATACTTTCGGAACATTTTCAGCAACCGAAAATTAGGCTTATTGATTACGTTTCACTTCGGACAGGGAAGCTTCTTCAAATCAGATAAGTCAGTTACAGATCTGTAACTTATAGTCCGCCAATCGTATCGACTTGACAGATGGGCCGAACATTTTGAGGAACAGTTCAGCTGACCTCAACCAAATTACGTAAACGACGAGACCCCAATCGTCAGCCACTGCGTGTCAGATGGTTCTTGTCAAGCAGGACGTTCTGGAAACAGGCATCAAGAATCCAGTGAGCTTGATGTTGAGCTTCTTCCTGGCGCTAGATCGATTGACATGGAGTATGCATGTGTCAATGTCTTACCTAACCCCTCTGCCGAAAACATGTAGATCATGTTGAACAGGACGAATGACCGGGCTGGATCGTACAGAATGCGCTCCACACCTTCAAAATACAAAATGTTGCTTTAAGAATGGAGTATTTCCCTTCCCGCTTGAGACTGTGGAGGGTTTCACATACTTGGATGGTATCACCTTATCAGCCTGTTACATTACTGATGAGACACCAGGAAAGATAGCAAGAGCATGAGCTGCATTTGCTAACTTGTGTCAACTGTGGCATCGAAAAGACGTTCGGTTGTCGATGAAAGGATGTCAAAAGAATTGCTCCATTTGGTTATCGTTGTCTCCATCAATTAGGTTACATCAAGTGAACTGACCGCATCAACAATACGGCTGCTCGCCGAGGGTATTCTAAAACGCTTGGAATGCACGACCAACCGGTCAACTAATCACACTCTGCAACCCACGATGGTTGAGTAACGTATTCCGCATGGCAGCTAAGCATATATCACACCGGGTATTAGACATTCAGGCACACGACAGTCGGGCAAAACCACGTGGTGGTCAGGTAACGGAGTGGTCACGAAATATAGAGACTGATTATTCCATTGAGCATAGAGAGTAGGTGTCGTTTACTTGACTGGGGTCGCCATAATCACTCAAATCGCTGGCTAGAGAAGCTATCCGATCTGGCAGTATGCCGCAATCAATGACATATCTGCATCCGCACCATTTCTAGTTCTTCCGCCTACTATTCTTTTCACATGAACTGAACATCACCGACAACTGATCGCAGCTGTCGCATTCCCATACACTTTCCAGTCGGCCCATTTCGAAAAGAAGCACTAGACTCGAGTTTCGCTCTCATTAGAGCCCGTCAGTGGTGCATATCCTTGCAACGGCCGGGAGTAGAACTCCGACCATACTTTTATGGGGCAACCATGCTGATCACTGCGCCATTGACCTCACATTAGGCATGACCGAATTATCGCATAAGAACACTCAACCACTTTCACTAGTGAGCAATGAGCAGGTTGCTCGATCGCCTCGAGAGCAGATATGGTAACTGATCAATTGTGGGTAATGTTCGATCTATATGGAAACCAAAATCCTCCACTAATTAGTAATATTCTCTATTATTATTATTATTATTATTATTATTATTATTACTCTGTAACCTTTTCGGCAATGTTTCTCCTTCCAGGATATTCCACGCCCCTGTTGAGGTAGGCAACGACTCGAGCTACAGTGTCTTTCGGTCAGACTCGAGGTCGTTGTGATGATGACGACCTCAGAGATACGTTTTCAGGATCGCCATAATCGTATCCCCAATAGTCATGTACTTGAAAAAATTAATGATAAAGGCGCAATAAGAGCAGCACGCCAGAAAACCGGTCTTTTGAGGCAGACATGTGTAAGTTGGGTACCTACCAAAAAGCGAGTGACACTCAAAAACAGTTGGATGGAATGAAACCAGGCAACGAGCTGACCACGTATCACCTAGATAGCGCCGGTGGAACTGGCAAGTGTCACCTGTCAAGTTTGGATCTCATAATGACCTACGTTGTTTAGCAGAAACACCACCCCATAGACCAAAGCGCTGCAGTCAACAACGCACTATTCAGACCAATCAAAATATTGACGTCACACATCTTGAGTGAACCCAGCGCTAACAACGCTGATTATCATGCATGCGGATACAAAATTCAAAGCCGGTTACCTGAAGCGCGTGTTTAACAATTTGCAACCTGACAGCCAACAGAAGACTTATTGCAGTCTATTCCATAGGCATAAGATAATCTGTTTTGAACTAAACTGTCGGCAATGTTATATAGATCGAATTGTTTTATTTAAGTAAGGGTGAGACGTAATAACTTCTACTGCGGAATTTTTTGATTCAATAAAATAAAACAAAGTAGAAATGTCCAACAAACGGCTACTCCACAAACACGAGGCCGCTCACAGTTTCCGGTTAGCTTCCATCTAGTGGGAAACCTTATCTCCTTCCAGTTTCAAAAGTACAATAAATCGTTTATTCACGCTAACACTTTGTTTCACCCAAAACATTGCCTGCCTGTCGAACAATCACCTTTAACTAATTCTTTAACTGGTACCCTCAGATGATGTCCTACACAGGCCTGAATAACAGTTGCCATAGGTTTCCAAGTAGTATCAGATTGACTGTTATGCCAGTTGGTCGTTGTATGTCACAGCAGACTTATTGAAACGCTACATGGTCACCTGCGGATTAACTTCAAAATGACACTAGATTCACAGAACGTGTCTGAATGTATGAATAGGCATTTTGCTTTCAAATGCAAAAACAACTCAAAGTTAATATGAGAAACAAAGTCATAACATACGGTCAAACTGTCACCTCTAACCTATCATCCACCGTAGATTTCAGGTTTATTAGGCTAGTAACAACAGTAACATTTCCAGCTGTTCGAACCATCCACATTAGACTGTTTGTTATCGGAGAAGACAACCTTGCATAAATGACCCATACAAGTGATGTGAGTTCGAGATGAACGTATCCGTTATCCTTTGTGTTGCTTCCTCAACGGTAATACCTGTCAAAGTTTCCGATAAACTACAGTCACAAAAAAGTACGGCGATGAGAACAATCACCTTAACATAAATACAACACTTACGCGGCGTCATACTGTCAGTTCGGAAATAAACAAGCGTTAGCGAAGAAAAATCAGCTGATATTATCATTGTGTAAACAGCCACTTCTCCACTATCGCTATCATATGATATCACACTAAATCATTTTACAAGATTTTATCCACAATAAAAGTTGCCATCTTTCACTGTCTCGTGTAGAATTAACAGACGTAATCAAGATTGTAAAACACTCGGGCAAAAACGGATGACCATACAGTTGTGAAATAGATTAGGTCAGGCGTCCGCAGCAAACGTGTAACAACGTAGAAGACGAAAGACATCTTCGAATTAATTTCATTGGTTCTATACAGTCCACTGGCCGAAATTGCCAGAAAACACATTGAAAGACTGTATCTTTCATAAGACAGGACATTCATCATACAAACACGAATGAAGTGATCAAAAAGAAGTAATCTCAAAACCTGATGAATAGAAACATAAATGTTAACAGGTGCATAAACTTTGTTGTTAAGGGCAGAATCAGAGGAATCTCACTCAGCCAACTATGAAGATTATGATTTGGAAAGAGTCAGATCATAAGTAGAGCGAATTAGAGAAGGCTAAAGGGCGTGAGTGATGCAAGATGAAGAAAAAGCCCCATCTTTCTGAGCATGCTAACGCGGTCCCAAAAGAACGGGTTAAAGTCTGAAACCTGTCGTATTGAGAGGATCTGATGAATTTATGACGGTGAGAATAGTGAAGAAGGTGATCTATAGTCCGACGTTTAGCAACCACAGTCAACTAGAAGTCGTTTGAACTTTCAAAAAGGTCAATCAATTTGGACACTTTGTTCCTCACTGAGACACACATATCAATGTGATAGTTTTGTGACGAATTGATAGGTGTGTCGGGCAGCAGTAGTCTGGGACCTAACTATTTCTAATAGAAGCTGTAGTTGTCATCTTAAAGCCAACGTAAGTTGGAAGCAGCTTCGAACGACCAGTTATGAGCAAACGGTGACCATAAGGAGCCACAGAAGACCGAGGATGAATGCTAAGCATATACCATTTGAATGGGTCCAGTAGTAACTGACAACGACAAGTTCAAAGACTTGCATACGGTGCTCGTATTACAGAAACTGCAGAAAACATACGATTTAAACATACATCTAAGTCGGAAACAAAATTAACAGTGTGGATATGGAGGCAAAAGTGAGTAGAATCGACTAACAGACGTGGACGCGAACTTCGTTGTATGGCGACTCTGTGTGAAAAGTCACCGTGATTATCATAGCAGAATCCAGCTATATTCTGGCCGGTGTCCCATCCACTACCATTAAAAATTACTAGGGAGAGGTGGCAAAATCGCGAGCAAGATGAAGATGTCTTGTCACATGGTCAGAAGGGCTATTCAAGTGCTTTGGGGAAGATATATCTGTGAACTATTTGAAGAAGTTGGTGCATATACCAACAGTGGAATAAGGAGACAAATGTGTCGAACAGTGTTCAATGAGGTGTAACAAGAATCGCCAGGCCGACAAGACTTAATGTACAAGTCTGGATATCAAACTGTGAAACACTGCAAACCGGATTATGGAAGGGTAACTGAAAACTTACACGATCTATACTTCCACATTCTGGATTGCATCAAAAAGATGGTAGTCACTTTTGCGGAATAAAACGGTTTGCGAAGTTTAGAGTTGTCTAAATCTTTGATAGATCTTTTTTTCTTCCTCAGAAGGATGTTCTATTAGAATAAATAACCGCCAACAATAGTTATCACCGAAGAGAATAAATAATATACCAGTGGTTCGTGCTGACGATTAAATATCATAGCCATAGTTTGCGTACTGCATTAATCCGGCGGGATATGATGACTCGAACTTCGGTTACATTAGATACAACCACGTTAGATAAACTAAAGAACAACCAGATGAAGGGCAGTTACATTCACGGACGTGCACGTCACACTATTGAATGCGCAGGAGCGCTTAGGTAGTCAGGCACGATTCTATGGGCATAGAGTGGGACTGTTTTTATAGTTTCGGCACTGCTGTTTTCCAAACAAGAGTTATCCAGTGGCTTAATGGTTGACAATGATTGCCAGCGAATACCAACTACAGTAATAATTCAAAGGCCTAGTGTAACTGCGAATACATCCACTGCGAGCATTAGTGATGACAGTCAGACAGTGTCTTACTCACTGCACCTTCGAGCAAGGCAAGTCTCTCATTCCCAAATGAGTCAGGTTATTCAGTCACTGGCTCCGGGTAGGGCCCCCAGGAAAACTCTGTCTCCCACTGTCTCACAGGTAAAGTCCTTTAGTAAGTTCTGGATGGGGTCCAAAAAGTGAAACCTCTGCGCAGACGTAATTTAGTGGGAAGAACTTGAAGTTATTTTTACTACAACAGACCAATTCATTCATTCTTGCGTTCCTCCTTCTACATTTCTTACTTCCACTTCGTCAAGTCAAGGTAAGTTGTAAACACTGACGCTTGCAATTTTCGCACACTCCAACACAAATTAGGAGACTACCTTGGTGAACACTCTCTCAAGAGCATAACTAGAAATGTGATGTGAATCTGAAAAGCGCACTTACTATTTTAACGTTATTCTTCACATGAATTCGTTTTCGGATAATATTAAGGATCAGGGTTCTTTCTGTGTTCCTAGTGAAGATGGATCCAAATATCGAAGGCTACACTGAAAAAAGGATTGTACTGAGCCACAAGGCACAGCAAAACTTGTTAGACTGCATCCTAATGAATGGTTGCCTGTGTGACATCAGGATCAGCAACGCGGTCAAGGTCCATTGACTGGAAAGACGTCAGTTAAGAGTCACACCGTTACGAGCAGAACAGACTGACTGTAGTGAAGTCGGTGTCATCTGATCGATCATCACTGAGTATAGCAGCCATGAGCCTGACAATAAGATATTATGGCTCGGGCCGCCGCTCAGTTGCACAGTGACGTGGAATATCTTGAAAGAAAACGCCACTAAGAAGGCTGAAAACTAATAGAAGTCCGGGCTGAAGAACTAGAAATGGTATGGATGCAGGTACCCCATTGACCGCAACATATCGTCATCCAGAATGACGCTTCTAAAAAGCGGTTTCAGTCATCACGGGGACCCAAACCAGGCAGGCGACACCTACCCACTTTGCTTAGTGGAGCAGTCAGGAACTTCACACTTCGTGAACACGTTATTGCTAGATCACCACGCAGTTTTACCCAACTGTTGGGGTCTCACTATATAATGCCCCGTATGGTAAACGATCAGATGACATGTGGAGTACGTGACCCAATCATCGCAAGCTGTGCACCGTGAGTAGTTGACCAATTTGCCGCGCATCCCAAGCGTTCCCGAATACACGCCGGCGAACAGCCACATTGCTCACACGATCGGTCCACCTAATGTGGGCTAACTGGTGGAGACAACCATGGTCAAACACAAGCCTGTTGATATCTCCCTTGCGAACAGGCTAGGTTTCAGAACCACAGAACAAAACGGGACGCATAGAAGAATTATATACTCTTCCCTTTAGCGACAACCCCTTTTGGTGCCGCAGATGAAGCAGTTCGGCAAAAGCAACTCACGCTTTTGCTATTCTCGTTGATATCTCATCAACACTAACACAAACTGATGAGAGAGTGCTACCCAAGTAGATAAAGGTGTCCATAGTCGCAAGTGGATTGTCTGCAATAGAGAACGTAAGAGTGGGAATGTCCCAGTCTTGAATAAGAACCTTGTACTTTGAGGACGCGAAGCGCATTCCATACAAACCAGCCCGGTCACTCACCTTGACCAACATGGTCTGCATGTCTTCGGCAGATTGGTTAAGTAAGATAATATCATCCGCATACTCCGGATTGGTCAGCCTAACGCCAGGAAGAAGCTCAACACCAAGTTTACCAGATTTTCTAAACGCGCCCTCCAGAGTGTCGTCCATGACAACATTGAACAGGAAGGGAGAAATCGGACACCCTTGACGAACACCACTAGAAGTGATGAACGCCCGAGACAGTTGTCCAAAAACACCCACCCTGCCTGCAGAGTAAGCATACAGTGATCTCAACAGATTCACGTAGTTACCTGATACTCTCTTTCGAAGAAGACAGCTCCAAAGAACTTAACGAGCAACTGAATCGAAAGCAGCCGTTAGGTCCAAAAAGACCACGACTGTCGGATGTCCATAAGAATGCCGATGTTCCAAGATCCGTCGCAAGGTAGAAGTGTAACCAATGCACCTCCGACCGGATCGGAATCCTGCCTATTCTTCGCGTATCTGATTATCTCGGGGTTTAGCGAGCCGACTTAAAATGAGGTCAGTGAGTAACTTGGACGCAACAGACACCAAACTCATGCCTCTGTGGTTGTCACATAGAATTCGGACCCTCCTTCTGAAAACGGGAAATACTGTTGATAGGCACCAATCACGAGGTACCTCTTCAGTCTTTCAGATCGTCTGGAGGAGTTTTATCAGTTCTCATATCAACCTTTCCCCACCATCTTTGAGAAAAGAAGGAGAAAGGAGGTCGAGACCAGCAGCCGTATTACGCTTCAATAACTTAAGCTCCATAACCACTTCTGCTTCTGACGGAGGGCCGTCTGGAACGCAGTAACTGACCATTCGGGTCCCGTCGTCCACATGATCTGGTTGAGGCCAGCTGAACTGTTCTTTAAAAGTCGGTGTCAAGGATGCATTTCACTCGAATCTACTCGATACATGGTTCCCATACAGTCGTTCTGGCCGGAGATATGAACACCCAGATCGACCACCTCGGCGAGACCGAATCTCGTTTAGATAACAAGTTTGGGATAACAGCACATCGCTCAAATAATGACGAACGATTGTTGCAGCTGTACACAAAGCATAAGCTATCTTTAACCAGCACTAGTTTTAGGCATCGTGGGCGTCATTGTTATAATTGGCGAACACCTTCTCTGAATCAAGCCTGGTCTCAGATAGACCAAACAGCTGTTAGTTATACATGAAATGGTTCCATTCATGAATGTCGTTCTTATTGGAGCACAAACTTGGATTCGGACCTTACATTAGAACGTTGTTGTTTCGTTTTTACTTTTGCTGGGTAACGACCCCATCGACAGCTGCCGCTGGCTGTTGAGAAAGTGGCTATACCATCGGTAAGCTGCAAGTACCAAACTATCCTAGAAAGCAAGCTTAAGAGCCTTCATCTGGACTCAAATCCTACAGGCCATTCATGAAGTAGATACTGTAGCATGTGATAGTTTGGATTTACATTAGGATCTATTATCAGACAAATACATCTGTTGGAACGAGATTGTTTTGACACTCACCGTGTTCGTCTGTCGGTCTGTTTTTGCTCGTCTTTTGTTTCAGCGTCTACGATGATGAGGTAGTGGCTGTCTATATCTACGTATCGACTGAACGAACTCCGCGAATAGAGCTTCAAATGCACGCCGTTTCCCTTTTGTCTTTGCCTGTGCGACCACGTCAGCATGATCTACGCTGACCTCGTGACCTGTATCCGCGCAGTGATGTCATAGTTGTGATTCAGGGTCGACTCGTCGCTTCGCCAATTTGTGCTCGTGCACGCATGTGCACAGTTGTTTACTTATCTGTCCCACGTATTGTTGATCACACCCGAGACATGGAATCGCGTAGACCACGCCAGACTGTTCGTGTGGTTCTACACGATCCTTAGCATTCACCAAAGCTGAACGGAGTGTTAAGTTTGGTTTGTATGATATTTGGATGTCCAGCAGTTGCAGCATCCTTTGTGATACTTCAAATATGTCTTGAAGATATCGCACTGTTATTCACGCTTTGGTTTCTGCATGTTCAGTTATTGTGAACACTTCATTAGATGCCTACATGAGACTGATGTGGTACCCATTGAGATTGAAGTTTGAGCAAACGGTCTCATTCTTGTCTTTTGTGTTCTGATGAGCTACAGTGTGTGTCTGCCCGTCAGAACAACGTTCGTACGCAGCCTCTAAGTTGACAGGATGCATGATTGCTATATATATTTATATGTTTCAAAAATATACGATACGATATACGAGACGTCTATCAAATAGAATGGACAGTTAAGCCCCCAGGATCCTAAAGGTGAAGTGATCCAAACGATTGTTGGGCATAAACCTCAACAGCAATGTGAACCACTTGCGAAGAGGTCTGTTGCAAAGCAGCGTGGGTATGGCAGAAGTGGACCTCTGATCACTCAGCAAACCTTAAGAACAAACGGCTACTCATTCTCGCTAACTCAGAAGTAGAAAAAGGCAGCATTAAAACCGTAACGGATACTTACGAAGAGGCTCTGTAAGGACTGTGAGGCTTGGCTGGTTGAGCGGTCTAATGAGCAGAAGAGCAAGACTTGGAAGGTCATTACCGACCCTTTCTGAGGATAGTGGAGGCAAGCTCACTAAAGATTTGTTCTCTCTGAACCTTACACTGCTGGAGAAGTTCACTTAGCCTGGAGGAAATCGACTGTTAATTCCATCTTTAAAAAAGATGGGCTCAAGATGTGCATCAATCACCAAGAAAGCAGTGTGATCCCAACGATGTCTAAGCTATGGGAATCCGTTATACTCCGTAAGTTATCCGATAAGCTTGAGGAAGTGTCAAGAAGAGTGAGCCAGATTTCGCACAGGCGCTGAATAACTATTCATGCGCGTCAGTTGTTAGAACACCGCCACGCCAATGGCGGTTGCGTTTCCAAATATCCGAGCAACTTTCTACCGTATCGACAGAGGTGTTCTCTGAGATTGCTTGCTGATCAATGGGGTGCATGGGAGAAACGTTTCCTGCCATGCATCAGGTGGATTTAAAGTATATAGTCACAAACATTTGTAGCCTGGGATGAGGACTCCTTGACGTTGGGTTGTTCTCCAAGCTCACTAGTTAGTTTCCGGATGTTTCGCCACAATGTTAGTCAACACTGTCAGTGCAACTTTTTATGAAGTGAGGTAACTGTTTTGGAGACTATTTTATAGTGTTGTATAGGAGTTCGGGAAAAAAGATCAGGAGGTAACAGTGAAGACAAGTGAAAGTTCAAACATTCATGTTGTCAAAATTCATAGGTCACACAGTCACACCAGAGATGTGTGCACTACGCGGTGAACAATATTCGAACGATGAATCACTCGGTAATGAAACGGTGCTCCCACTCGATTGGTTCATTCGCGTAGCGTATGGTAGACTGTTGCCACCTGTCCAATTTCTAATCTCCCTTCTCATTCTAATCTCATTAGTGCAATAGCCGACATCCTGCAAGAACCCTTGAATGGTGTAGTTGATGGCGACATGGGACCACTAGCAACAAACTGAGTTGTAAAGTAACGCAATATCGATAGTATCGCTTTGATCGGTGCGATGCACACACGGTCCGAGACGCGTTAAGGCACCTGAAGACTGAGGTTTCACAATACGGTAAGTGTTTTGAGTTCTCTTAAGGCATAGTGTTTCCCTAAGACAGGCAAGATATCGTCCGCATTAACCCAAAGTGATAACAGCCGGACGTAGTCGAACGTTTTGTTATAGTTGAGGGTTGTAACGCAGCTGGTGATGATGTGGGAGAACAGACCTCCTTGTGAACTATTAAGGTCCAGCAGGCATTTGCTGACCTGATAATAAGCTGACGACTGCGGGTCATCCGACATACGTTAGAGACCACAGTGTACACCAAAATGTGCGCGCGCTATTGCAATACAATGGCAAAACCTCGCTCTTCTAAGCTGACAAAACAATGCACGTGTGTAGTAGTGATACGCAAACAATGCAGGACAGTAACCCGTCTTTAGAAATGACAGTCTCCACGGCGTAAAACAGATTCACTTCATCGGCTGAGGTGGCCCGGACACATGCACACGTCCAGATCGTGCACTGTACATCGCGCCTTTCTTCCGCTGTCTGGACGTGGTTCAAAAATGAAACACGGTAGACAGCATATAGCAAGTTGTAAGAATAACCGGAAGTTGGCATACAGTTTGACCTAAACTAGCTCCACCCAGCTACCCGGTGGAATCTGAAGGTTGCAGTACCGTAGGTTACAGGTGTTGAAGGGCGCGACTAGAAGCTGTGGTCAGTGGGGGAAGTAGTATGATCGTCGTGGTTGTCTTTAATTATTACAATCCAAACGTCGTCCCGAACACTATTTCAGCAGAAAAAATAACAAAAAACAAGATAAATTAAAGTGTGCAACCGATAAAAAGTAATCGATGCATATGTTGCCCAACATTTCTTCTGGTTACTTACGAGAAGACCGGAGAACCGACTTTATGATCCGCAAAAAAGCGGTAGATTGTAGTTCAGACCCCTAACTTACTTCGTTATCTCGTCGTGGTAGTCAGTGGTAGTCATGAATCAACACAGCTATGTTGATTAGCACCTCGGTACTACCAGATGTTACCTGGTCGTGCAGTCAGACAAAAAGCAATTGCAATCATAGGGTTGTATGTCGCATTGCTGATCACGTAAGAGGCACGACCTCACAGCAGAATTATATTTATGGGTACGGAGTTACCGTCTCCAGAATGAGGAAAAAAGGGGTTAGAATAGAATCCCCGAAAACTTCGATCGATCAAATGCCACAACTGACAGATGGAGTATCGTTCAATACGGTCGAAAAACTTCCAGTATCGTTCACAAGCACGGTGTAACTCCAAAGGTATCTACAACCAGCAGCACTGATCAGAATCAGGCAACATCGTCTTATCCACCGTGTCCTCGGGCTGGGCAAAGGACCTTAATAGAGTCCCCTGAGAAAACCTTGTATCATTCTGTTTTGAAATCCACACTTTTAAGTTAGACACCCGGGGTGGGGTCCGTCAAGTCAACCCTATTCTACAAAACAAACGGGCGGAAAGTATCCAAAGTTAACGTTGTGCTGACAGGATGGTACACGAATCTTCGCCCTCTTGCTTGTCTGCTGTTAACTGTCCTCTCTTTGAGTCAAGACTAGCGGTAAATATTGGCAAATTTAACGTCAGCACTCTTATATAAGTAGATCAACAAGCTGATTTGATAAGTACCCTATCGGGTCAGGAACCGGATGTGCGCTGTTTCCGAAAAGTACCTATATGACCCTAGCGTTTACCTTCACCAGAATTCCCACTTAGATAGTGTTATGAATCGGCGGCTCTTTCTTGGGGTCTTTGGTGGTGATGAAGCCGAATCTTGCGGTCCAGTAAAAGTGAGGATTGCACCGAGCTCCAAGACAGAAAAGAACCTGCTCGACTGAGTCCTACTGAATCGTCGTCTATGTGCCTTCAGATTTGGTGTTTCAGTCAGGCTAGATCGACACAGCCCATTGTCAAGGACAAACATTTTCTTTATTGGATCTCATAAGCACCAACGAGGGTCATTAAGTAGATCTGGTAATTACTTTAGTTCCTCATGGATACAGCGACTTCCTAATTCTGGTATCCTATTGCATTTGCTATACCACACAGCAACGTGATCAGAAGTAGCCGACCCGCAACTCTAACCAAGTCGACTTTGATGGCCTGAGAAACCACCTCAGTACGCTTTTCAGGGAGATAAGTTCAGCTGTTTCGGACTTTTGAATGACTAATGATAAGGTCCACGAGGCTGACATATTGCACATAGCCACTAAGGTTGGTGATAGCTCTTCAGGATCTCCACTACCACGGGAAGTCTGTTCTCTGTGTGTCTCTCGTGCTCACCTATTTGCGATACAACCGCATTCCGGAAACTCTGAGGAGATCGAAATATCTGCCAAGGTTCGTAGACAATGCAGTTCAAAAGTTCGTCTCAACCGTTCTGAAGAACAACCTTAAGTGTTCAGGCTGACGCAAACAAGTGGATTTTCTCTTTAAATACATGTATCGTTTAAACCCGTCGCTGTGCCAAGTAAGCGGTGAGGTCATCTCTATAATATATGAGGTCATCCAGATATATAGAAGACATTACGCTGCCGTATACCATGCATCACCCGCACCAACCTACCACCATATACAATTGGGCAACGCCTTCTACCAGCCGAATTTTCGATAACCGATATACAGGGTTCACTTTTGAGGTCCACTACATTTAGTTTGGTAGACCCAGACCAGATTCGTCTGATAATACTGAAAGAAGCATTCTACGCACTCGAAAAACAAGTCAACGGGTTCTTTAGGATGACTCTTTATGCGGGCACCATCCCAGCTCAATGAAAGAAGACTAACATAACTCCCATTTATGAATCAAGTTGTCGACACTTATCTGTGAGCTACCGATCGACTGGTATGAACAGTAACCAATGGAATTAAAATCGCGCAATATGAAGGCTTCTCACCAACAATCTAACCTCCACAGCGCACAGCTAGTTTTTACCAAATCGGTCGTGTGGCCAACATACAATTATTTACGGACAATCTAATCCAGGTTAACGAGCGCGATTTTCTTTCATTTAATCCCCCTAAAATGCTTGATTGAGTGCCCCACGGCTAACGCCTATACAAACTGGAGGCACATGGCACTGACGGTGAGTTGCTACTTAGTCTCCAAGTAGCCAAACTCTTGTGGATAAGACCGGATTCGCCTTCTCCTCTTGTGCTATGTGCGGATGACCATGAAAACTGGGACTCTCACGGTGTCGGTATTTTCTAAGATGACCTCGACGCTGTCAAGTAGTGATCACAAGAGTAGTGTGATTTCGTCAACAATGAAAAGTGTGCATATGTCTCCTAAAAGCGATGCTGAAAATGTGTACAGAAGACAAGCCACTTAAATGTAATAGTGGCTGCCAAAGAGAACCTCAGGAAAGTTATCATTACCATTTGGGAACTTGCCTGTCGTTCAACCTATTTTTCGCTTGTAATTATGGAGATACAGCTAAAGGCAACGCCCCGTTGTGTAAGATTAAACGGAAATGCTGCCATAAATACTACAAGACCTTCCAAATTACAAATGGGGTCTACGTCCGACCCGCTTTGGAATATGATAACTGAATAATTTCAGGACGTAAATGCGGTGGAGTGTGTTCATCGGGCTGTTACAAAAACCACATTAGACCGTTGAAATACCACGTGCAAATATCGGCTGGAAATCATTCGGCCGCCCGAGTAGATGAATATAAACGATCCGAATCGCATTTGCTTTTTTGTTTTGAAAGTCTCACAGAGTGGTAGTCCACTAGAATGTTACCAAAAGTTGTTGACTACGCCTTCTCTATGTCAAAACTCAATGCATTGTTAGATACGCGTTTTCTCAGCAGAGGTATTTACTTAGATAAGCAATCTTTGTAAACTATCTCTTAAGAGCTCTATCGTTCATTTGATGAAGTTATCCTGAAGAGCGGCGATACACTGGTCTTTTATGGTTACTTAAAAATACCAAAGCCAGTATGACATCGGATGAAGACTATACTGACTCGTGGAGCACGAGCCACAAGCCTTGCACAGAATCATGTGCAGCAAGTTCCGACCCCGGATTGTCTTACAGTAACAGGGTTAGCAACAATTGGAACGACTTTCAGTCTGGTGTTTTCGGTTGCTCTAGGAGGATATGCCTTAAAGCGTTAATAGACTCCCAGTTACTTAAAACACCGTTAACTTGGAAATTTTATTCTCAGGGCAGGTCAAGACATGTCAAGTCAAGAGACCTGAGAAGATCGACAGAAAATATCAACATGATTGCATCCGTGACCTCCGCAGGTCCTTCTATTATGCAACAACCGCAGAAGACAGAGTTTCGTTAAAATGTTCAGGTCCAACAAATTGAAAGACCACGTGAATATGTGAAGAGAGTCAACGGATAACGTGGAATGCTCAGTAGTGATATGCATGATCACCGTCGCCGAAGGTGCAAGTTTAGCGATTTCGGAAATTAATAAACAGGCTCAAAACTGGAGAGTTAAAATACAAGAATCCAGCAATTTTGTCCTTTGCAACATCGGTGAGGTATCCGTTGGTCTGACAAAGAACCACCGAAAACAAGGTGTCATACAGCTTTTGGGCATCACAGCAATCGCTAAGAACAGAGTAAAACTGTGTCTGAAAAGCTTTAGAACAGACAAGAATTTAACACAGTTTTAGAAGCTCTATAAGAATACCTAACGACCTCAGAAGTAAACTCGTCTCGGTGACTGCAAACCACGTAGGGAGAAAACTGCTATCCAACAAAGGTCAGAGCTTGTAAAGTTTCTTGTCATAACATCATTGGCCACTATCAGCCACTGAGATGAAGAACTGCTCGACGAGTCCTGCATAGCAAGAATTAAGTCACCATGGAGTGGTCTACTATGCTGTGTACTGTGAACCGCGAGGATATCGTTAGAGCCCCCTTACCAGTTGTGTGTGAACGGTGAATGCCATTCAGGGGAGACTGGAATCGTCAGACCAGCGCTTAAACGGGTCAGGACCGATTTATACTACACTTCTAGGTTTGTACATCACTAGCGTGAAGGAAAATGTTGCTGAAAACATTGTCTGGTAGTTCGCTTATGTAAATGAGTAGAAGAGGACCAACCAAAGACTCTTGGTGAGCCCTCACAAGAAATTATGCAGGGAAAAGAAAGATCTGAGCCGGTTTCAATTCAAGAAATGAGGTAATCCGAAGAGGGACTCCTCCTTGGATGTCATAGGTATCACGTTTGCACTCTAGAGAACCAAGTACGACAAGGTAAAAGGCCTTGCATTTTCTAAGCTTTGGGTAACTGTTTGCTTGCCGGGGTTCAGCAACAGCAAAGAAGGAGAGACGAAGTTTTGATTCTTACTATTGATTGTAATGAGCAAAAAACGGTGCTACACTACTTAAACTCAAGTTTAAGCCAGCAGACGACATATGGATATAAAAAAGATAAAATGATTTGATCCGGGAACTTCCAGAGTCGAACTTGTGTATTAATCGGTGAAATTGCCCGTTTTGATTCCACACCGCTACATTTTTCATGTTCAAGTCGTCGAATTTATCACAATCGACGGCGGTCCTCATATTATTTATCAGCATATGCACTCACGTTGGAAACGGTAGGTAACGTTCATGTTTGGAGTGCTAACTCTCAAACACAAAAATCCCCAAGATTTTACCAAACATGTCAAAGTGGCGCCATCGGGGGTCATTGAGACGACCTTCGATTTGCAAATTCACTGGTTCGCTGATTTCGTGCGAGGTGAAAAGTGTAAAATTTGTGCCTCATCTCGATACCTAATGTTCTAATTTTCCAATAGCTAGCAAATTGGAAACTTGGCGTGATATAGGGAACGGCTTTTGATCCGGTGAACCAAAGTAGTTTAGTGTCCACAAGTCACAATTATATTTCATAATACATTCTCGTACATTCTGTATATATCATTCCGTTAACTTCAGTTGTACACCTGTTTTAAACCATCGAAAATCAATTTTGAATGGAATCATCAACACGAATAGACGGTGGTTAATGCGCATCACCTCTGTCTTCTTCATTCGCGTGAATTTTGGGCCGGTGGATTACAATTTAAATTCAATTTAAAATCCAGGATTTGATGAAGGCCTGAGCTTGCTGACGTCCTGATGTTTGACTGGTGTGATCCTGAGATTGACCAGATTGAGTTTTCTGTCGATGCGGATGCTTTCGGTAATGGTCTGAGGGTAAGCATTAAAGAAAGATAACAAATCCAGGTTGCCATGAACAAGAGCAAATCATTTTTCGGTTAACACAAAGTGGGGAAAAGGTTGTTCCAACGTTTGTCTAGCTCCGTGTTGAATACATGTACGCTGGAGGCCCTCACGCTCTTTGCAGGCAATCTGTTCCACTAGTTGTCCACCCGGTTAGTTAAAAATTTAAACCTAACTGCCAATCGTGATCTTGTTTTCTCGATCATGAACCTATCTCCTCTTAAATCTCTGTCCTGACGTATCGCACACAAACATTCCAGGGGACTTGTGCCGGGGTAGTGGGTAATTTTGTACACTTCAATAAGGCCTCCTCTAACCCGCCGGCGTCCGAGCGAGAATAAGTTCTACGAGCTTAATCGGTCTTGGTAACTTAGACCCTTCATACCCCATACCACACGTGTGGCGAGCTTTTGTACGTTCTCGAGGACAGCTATGTCCTCTTTTGGATACGGTGACCACGCCTGGGCACAATATCCCAGGTGGTGTCGAACTATGGCCGAGTATAGTGGAATGAATGCCGCTGCACGTGGACTGGCGATCGCAGATTTTAGTCCGTATAATGCTCTCCGTGCTTTTGTCGCGGCTGCAGCACACTGCGCAGTTGGAGCAAAGGCGCTAGTGACCTGGATACCTAAGTCTCCCGTTCGCCGTTTTGTTGCAAGTTCCACTGTTCGTCCATGTGCATCCCTCGTATACCTAGAGGTCGACTGAGTAGCATTAGCAAGGATATGACTTTTGAGAACATTCCGTGGTAAATCCCAACTCAATGTCCATTCACAGATCATTCACAGCGCATTCCCCACCAGCTTCATGTCAACTGCATACAGATAACATGGACTGACCAGGTTGTCATTCAAGTCATTTGTGTACACCAGGAAGAGCAGAGGGGCGAAGATTGAACCTTGAGGCACTCTGCTTAACGGGGAACCCTTGCCTGGCAGTACTCCTCTTACTCTCACCCTGCAAGACCTTCTAACTAGGAACGTCTGTATCCATCTGTAAATTCTAAAGGAAATTCCAGCCTCTCGTAGCTTCCAGCCCAAAAGCTTGTGGTTGACAGAGTCGAAGGCTTTTTGGAAATCTAGGTAGCACACCTCGACCACCTCCCCTTTATCCAGCTTCTCTTTGATAGTGTCTTATAACATCAGCAGATAGGTGAGACAAGATCTTCCTTCAAGAAAGCCATGTTGAGATGCTTTGAAGAATTTCTACTCGCAGAGAAATCGACAAATTCTCTCACGTAATATGAGTTCCAAAATTTTTCTGACTACACTAGTCAGGCTTACTGGTCTGCAATTTTCGACCTCTGAACGGTTACCATCTTTGAAGATCGGAACCACCCCTGTTTCCAATGTGAGATTGAACGGCTGGATAAAATGTGACGCCAGCAATTTGGCCAGAGGTTTCAAGATGGCCGGGTGGATATGGTCGGGTCCTGCGGACTTTATATTTTTTAGTTGGAATATTGCCGGCTGAAATTCATGGGGCGCAATATCCTGATCCACCATGTCGACACCCACGGTGTCAGGGCGAGGCTCGGGTGCTCCATTGTCTGAGCGATAAACACTTTAAAACTATGCCATGAACGCGTCGGCTATGCCCTTGTAAGTCGTTATAATCCTTCCCTTATAGGAAAGTGAGGTCCCAATTTCCTTTCTTGGGGAGGATTTGGACTGAGGATAGCCGTAAACCCTCTTGGGGTTCTTCTTATCGTCTCATGCTATGTTGAACTCATAGATGAGACGAGCATTCCTTGCTATCTTTATTACTTCGTTTCGGGCTTTTTTGTCTATCATGAAGTGTTTAAACCACATCTGCTGATCTTCCAGGCCATAAACTTGCGTTGGAAAGCGTTCTTGACCCTGGGGCGAACCCCTGGCTTCTGACCCCTTCCTCCTACGTGCTTCTGAAGGACGTTCTTATCTGTAAGAGTCCGGAGGTTATCATCTTAGTTTGCCCACAAACTATCGACGTCCTCTGCAGAAATTATTTTATCAGCTTCCAATATCAGTTTATTGCAGTCGATTCGGTGAAAAAGTTGCACTTTTTGTGCCTGTTTTACCAATAGGGAACACTGGAACGAGAAATAAATCTTCATATGATCGCTCTTTCCGAGTGGTGCCGCAGTCAACATGTTGGCGACGTCAGTGCTATGGCGAGTTATGATTAAATATAGTGCTGTGGTTATCTGACCAGGTCGGGATCTCGTGGCCACTGTAACATGCTTTTAATGTGAAATTGTTGACTAGGTTGAGCAATTTGTGATCAAAACCAATACCATTGACAGATCCCAATCGCCAGTTGACTTTAGAAGCATTAAAATCTCCAAAAATGAGAACGCAATAGCCTAATTGGCAAACCCACTGGAGTGTTTTCAGCAATGCTTCGTCTTCTTCTGGTTGCTATCTCGGGCTTTGGTACACCTCGAAAACTACCGATGAGGGTTTGACATGGAGAAGGTTTACGGCGGTTTGAATGCTCACGCAGCTGCAGTTACAGTTCACTGGTGACTGCCTTATAGAGCTTTTGAACATCAACAGGCAACCGCCTCCGACGGCACTGCCACGATCACTGCGATACCGCTGGAACCCACGCGCCCGATCCCCCAAATCTATTTCTTCCTTGAGCCATGGTTCTGTGAGGAAGCAAATATCTAGGGAACGACTCGCTGTTTGCAGCTCGTCTCTCCTATTGAGTAGGCTATATACATTGGCCAGCATGCATTTCAGCTCCGGCGATCTGGCCTTCTGCCTGCTCCGTAGTTTGGTGGCATCTAAACCTTCGGAGGAAACCTCCAGACTAGGAGCGGTCTGGGGCGGTTTGTTTGTGTATTAGGTACAGTCCACTTACCGAGGTTGTGCGTTCCGACGCCAGCAGACACAAGCAAGCCTTCACTTTTAAACATTTTCCTAGGTTTTCGGTAGTTTTCACTTGCATCCATTTCGCGCGCCATCCGCCTCGTGGCATAGCTGCAAAGTGCATCCCAGTCGAGATCGTTTCTTGTGTGCGCCGTCACCAATCTGGCCATACGGCTAGCTAGCGTCCCCGCGGGACTTAGTCGTTCCAATTCATGTTGGTCGCCTCGCAGATTTGCCTAACAGCATCCGCCAGCCTAACCTACTCCAGTATGGGACTGAGTAGCCAACGCGGCCTTATTGACATATATCGACCCCGAATCCCGTTGCCATACTACAGTTGACTCACTGACTCAGCATCTGGCCTCACGGGCTGTACTGGCCATCTCTCGGACATCTTTCCGAAGGTGTAGTTCTTACGGTCGTAAGCAGTAAGGTACACTTACCGGAGTAAACGTCCTGTCAGCCCAAACCAATAACGCTTGCCACAGCATCACTCTTAGATATGTTAGTCCCGAATGAAATCAGACATCTCATCACTTACACCAGATTTTTGACATGGACAATACACCGGACATACCAATGTTTTGCTCATCTCGTTTGCGCCACGACATCCCCAAACATTCAGGACCGACCCAGAGACAGTCTCTGTCGCTCATCCATACGAGCGCAGTTCTCTGCCACGGCACATCTCAGTCGGCATCGGACTCTGCGACGTCGTAACCACTAACTAACGCAGATAATGCAAAATGAACACGACTAGCATCACTGTCCTCGCCGCAAAATCACTCCTGATTGCTCATTGGTGCACAGCCATCTTCGATCTCCACCGCTCATTCGACTTGCAGCATCACGTCAAACGCCCTGTTAGGTCACACGAGATTGCTTGTGCACGTTTGTGCAAACCATGGGTATTTCGTGTCCAACAACATTCACTTCTCGACGATTGCACGGGTAACACTACCGGCACCTCGTCTCAGTCTAGCTCATGTCCATTCGCATGACCTGTCTGAGGATACACGCTGGTCTAGCTATACCTAGTCGTTATTATTAGTCCATTTGTCGATCTTCAACCTTTGCTCATTCACCACACAGGGTTTATTCGTACTAATCAGTCTTCAGATTTTTATGTTGAGTTCCAATACCTTCATATATCCACTGGGACTTGACCTATGTCACTATGGTATAAAAACTCGCCCTTTTGGAGACGGTTCAAAAAAGCTGAAAAACCTTTAGGAAATCAACAAACCGTTCAGAATATAACATACGTTCAAATGCTATCTCAGGTGAGTTACGTATTTCTTCCAGGCTGTCCGCTCCCCGTGTGTTTGTCTACATTTCAGACATTTCGGAACGCTTGAATGTGTTAGCTGAACCTCCGAAGAACTTGTCCGAAGACCGTCCAATGGAAGTCATCTGCAGCTCCCATCTTCCAGCCTACGACAGACGTTTTTATCCTGATTGCATTTGTAAATCTTGCACTTTGCACCTTCCAGGGCTTTCGCATTGTAGAAGCCTAGCGACTTAGAAGGAGGTACAATGATGCTACCTATGTCGAGTCTCTGTCAGCACCCAACTGACACACTTCTACCGCACAATTGTGGAGTAAACCAACTAGCAAATCGACCAGGAAAAATCCCATCCGCCCTCCGCTCTACGCCCTACACACACGCACTCATTAGGCCTCAGCATGCATCATCACCGGTGTGGCTGGCGACTGTCTCCTGTACATTTGAGGTTCACCACACCACGGTCATCATTTATGCGAATCTGTGCCATCGTCGACAGTCATACACAAGCTGACTCAACGACCCCAGAAGTACGCAACTTCCTGATTCACACTCCCACATTCACCAGTCTGTACGGCGGTTCACACCATTCCCACGTTGGGTTAGTTTCACTCCAGACTGGCGCAGTAGCACAAGGAGGGGAACCTTGTGGTCTTAGGTCGTTTGTGTATGTACTCATGGTATTGGGAGTGCCATGAACAAGACCACAAAAGCATGGCCCATACGTCGATAACTGCGGTTACATGATCGAAGGTTGCCTACCGCCACCTTTCTGCGGGGAGGCCTGTGTGGTGACCGGCGGTCGTGTGGCTTCTCTAAGATCCCGGCTGCAACCGTGTTTTCCCGTTTGTCCGTTCAGTACGCATGATTCGGTGTACGTCTGTTGTAGGAGGCCTGATGTGAACTTATTGTCACTTTCTTCGGTCGTGCAACTAATTGTACACAGCGACTGCTTGCCCTTTTCTTAGCGACTCATCTTTTATTTCCTTCTTCAAGGCCGTTCAACCCGAACCTTTTCGAATGTTGTTTAACGCACTCGAAGGTTCCTCATACTTCTTGCTTGGCGCGCTTTTGAGTGCCGCCGAGTGGGCTGTGGTCCATCTCGCGCTTCTCTTCTTTTTTCACTTGGTTGCTGCTGTTGGTCGCAAACTAGTCCAGAACTAATTACCTACCATACTTCCAAACGTTGCCGGAAATATAGGATTTGTTTTCAAACCTCTGCATTCCCTAGTTCGATGCCTGTTGGGACTACGTTACGATCGCTCTTCAGGAAAGACTTATTGAATTTTTAGTGGACAAAATTCTACCGCATACCCACTTGTCCATTACAGGGCTTTGTAAGAATATATTTAAGCAGCATGGAAGGCGATTGTAGTTTTTAACACAAAATTGTGACCGGTTAATTCGTACACCACCCAGTGATCGCCGAGGAGCTATGCGTAATCTTTTTCGGTAGAATGTTACGTTTAAACGCCATCCCCACCTTAGTAGAGTTAGAAACAATGCAGCGGTGTTAACATACTTAACCTTTGAAGATTCCCAAACGTGGTGTGTGCCGAACAACCGATTTTTGTACTATTTAGTGCACCGAAGATGAAAGCAACCACCTGGCACATGCAAAAATTCTTGGAATAGTATTTTGTCGACCAAACTTTGCTTGAAATCCTGCGAGAAGGGGTGAAATGTATGTTATAGGTGTGAAAGGATGAGACGTTGCGACGCACGTGTGGCGGCTGAATGTTTTAAATTTTTGTTGAAATGCAATGTCAGCGTTGTGTGATTGCACCTTTCCGCTGCATACATGTCTCCCAAACGCCGCAAAGTTGAACATTCTAGAGTCTGGGGCTTATGGGTTTCACCTAGACTATTACAATGAATGCACTTTTTAAATTCGAAACAGTGGGCTAACCCCTGCATCAGGTTTTTATGAGGAACTGGCGAAGCTTTTTTCATCACATCGGTAATTTATGCGCTTTTTGATCCTTTCCAATTTTCCCATTAATGATGTTTAATTACAACTAACCAACTACAGTTAAATTGCCTGAAAGTTGTATTATAATACTGTCAAAATTTTTAAACCCGAGGGTTCAAACTGAAGCGAACATTTACCCTTCTGAATGACCCTCATCCCCAATTGCTGCAAAAGTTTTATCTGTCGTTGTTCATAGCTATGACCAATTGTGACTTCTGACCTTACATTTGGAAAGTACTCTTGAGCTACATGGTTCACAAAAATGTTCACGCTGTGTTAAATGGGATTATTTATTGTCCGTGCATTTCTGGGGTTCGCTGGAAAATAATTGCTCCTTGATACCTTACCTTCTTCAAAACAGACTCCAAGAGTTCCATCAATAAACTGATATGATTGAAAGATAGTTGAAGAAACATTTCGTGTTTTCGGAAAGAGAATCACTACAGTTAGAGCCGCGATCAGAGGCCGATGAAACCATCTCGCAATAGTCGATAGATATGTACAAAGCAGACAAAACCTTATGGCTTCGGCTACCCACTGTGTTTGTGAACTAATTCCTGTCACTTGGAAACATTGAAGGGGGACGTACCTTTGAAATGAGCGTTATAGCGATAAAGAAGACAGCGCGGACCAGCATGAGGCGAAGTCCTAGAATAACTTGTACCCGGCTCGCGCAGTCACAAACTAGAATGGCTCCAATAACGCAGCAGTAGGATGGACCGGAAATAATAAGACTGAAGCGAGCATGTCAAGCGTGTTACTAAAACTAATACATGGGGAGTTGTTGGGAGGCGCATCTCCGAACGAGACAGCCAGGACGCGTCACGCCACATAGATCGACCGGCCCAGCTCGGATGGTATGATCGTGGGTGATGGTATGGTCCCAGTCGGCCAATCAGATTGCGAGTGTGCGGTCGAACGCCTGCGAGCTATCTGAACAGTGTTTTTCCCGCGTCGCCTTCTGACGCCCCCTGTAACGTGATTTGTTCTGACTCCCTGACTGCCATACATGACTGTCACATTTGACTCGCTTTGTGTCCGTCGGCCATCTATGGTAATCGATTTGTCCTATAAATCTAGAGCTTCTGTGGCATTAGTTTGTCTCGCCTCGACTTGTCTCGCTCGTACAATACACGGTGCAGCCGTATCTCTTCTGATTTCTCGGTTTAGGCCAGGCGACTGAGCGCGTAACCAAGGTGGCGATCCAATAGTGGTTATTGCGAACGCCACATAGCCACGTAAGACCGCACAAACTCCGAGAAAGTTCCGCAAACGCCGAAGAAATCGTGCTATTTTTCTGGACACTGATACTCACGGTCCCGTACGGAACAAACGTCAGTTATGCGTTTCCGAAGTTGGTTAACATAGTGAGCGTATAGGATCAGTGAGGCCATAAGATTTACGAATTCACGAGGTAGGCATAAAACAGTGCCACAGAAAAGTCTCAACGTAATGCTGTCAATATTTTCCCCAATGGTACAACAAACTCTCAATCGAGCTAGAAAACTTGATGCGTTCCATTCTGTGAACTACCTCCAGACTAACAAAGACGACCTTAATCAAAGTTTGAGTCCTCATACGAGTCAGTTTAAACGTTAGTGATGTGCTGTTTGCCATAGAATCACGCAACATGGATCGTGTCGGCTTGTGCAACAAGGTAGATTGAAAATGTTCCGGTCGAAGCGGCGCCCATGATAGTTATTCAGTATGTGACAGACGCGCTGGCCACTGTTTCGGCTGAAGTTTATTCATTAGGGACACACATCGGCCAAACAGTAAATCTATCAACCTTAATTTGAAAGCGCAGGAATGGAGCTGACGGGACAAACAGGTCAACAGTATTTGTGCCTATAACCTGGGCGTGCTTGATGGGATAAGCCGTGTCTAGACTAATGATGGTGCATTTTAAGAAGTAACCTTTCTGGCAAGACGTCCATTACTAAGTTCACTCATGTGTCCTTATTCATGGATGGTCACACAAAACGACTGGCAACAAGCTTGACTCGTCTGAGGTTTCGGGTCATTGGAACGTGAACCGCATCCGAGCATATAACACAGGATTTTCAGGCCATGGTAAAGAACGGATAGGGTGAAAGTTCAGCGACAAATTAAGACGAATCAGAGAATCGTCCGTCTGCTGCAAAAAAACAAGTTATATCAGGCTGGGAAAAGATGGTAGATAGATCTGATCTACTTTGTGATTAGGAACAGCATCGTGTATAATGTTTGATTCACTTTTACTGTATTGCTTATCCGCAGAAATTATGAGACGAATTTGGCATTTGGACTCTCTTTCGGAGAGTTTCGTCAACGTGGCACGAAAAGCGCACACTGCCAGCTTATAACCGAGGAAAACTAAGGCAAACCGACACTCCGGTGAGTGTCCTGAAGTCATAACTCAGAAGTTCATAACTAGCAGTGCTCCCAAAAAAATGTCCGCATTTCGCCTGTGTTCGCGGTAGATTTTGTAAGGAAATAGGTATTGATCGAAGTTCATCATTTACAAACTGTTGGACTGTAACGTGCAAAGGAGTGAAGGCACTGAGGAACAGCGTTTCTCTGAAGGACGAGGGCCAAAAGGAAATCTGGAATGGTAACAAAAACGGACAAGCATGAGGCAGAGGCCCAGTAAGTCATGTACACAACTTACACAGTCGAAAACCCAAATGGCGTCAATCACCCGACAGTGAATTGTATTACAGGACAGTGATGCCCATGGGTGCACCGGGAGCTTCCGCTATGAGGAGTGTACGGGTTTCATGAACCAAGCGCAAATAATCATGGTTGCTAAGATTAACTGGAGTAACTTTTGTTTTATCGAATTCCTGTACTGCTCATGCGGTCAGCGGAATAGCCCTGTTACTTCCATTGAACACAACTGTCAAAGTGACAGGTACACCGGTGCAGTTCGGAAATAAAGCGAAAATAAAAGCCAGTCACCTTCAGAATGTAGCGAGGCCGCTTCACTGTCGATGTCACCAAGGAGGATGTAAGTGCGACGATTTCCTCAAGTGGGGACAACACACTTGAGAGACTGACACCGCGTCTGATAAAACCCAGTGCCAAACAACCGACAGCGTTTGAATTTCTTTATTCTGAAGACATTTATATCGTCACCGCTGTTTACACATCGTTGCGACAATTGCGAAAGTGTAATCGGCACTTCGCTGCTGCTTTGCTGGCAGCTTGAAGGTCACTCAGTTTTACCTGGGCCAAGTCCAATCCGCGTGGTAGTACCTCACTGTAACGGCGTAACGTTTGCGCCACGTTACCTGGCCCAAGTGACGTAAGTGGAATATACCCGACCCAAATTTATTGGTTATTGCAATTTTGGAAATATCGCCCGGTGCGGTTGTGATACATTCAGGCGGATTACAATTTTGTAGTCACATTCTAACCAGGCGAGCTCAATGCAGAAACCCGAATGTTTGAAATTGCATAACGATCCGAAATCTTTTTGTTGTTGGAAGCGTGGTAGTCGACGCATGGCCTCTTAACATCAAGATATATTTAGGCACCACATTCAGCAGAAGTGCCCATTTTCTGCTGGACTACCGCGTAACGCCCAGTTGAAGCATGCGTTCGACTTCAGCCGACGCTTTCCAAAGTTTCGTGGTATCAAACTGGTGTGTGGGCAAATACGGATAACCCCTTAAAAATGGTATGATGCAGTGTGGCTTAAAAATATTCGGTTATTGTGTTTGCGGGCGGAACACATTTGAAAGTGACTCAAATTTGTTTGCCTCTGATATCATTGAGACGGTGATGGCTTCAACGTCGGTCATGGCATTAACAAGGAACTCGGCGTGAAAGTGACTGCCTTTCACGTGAAATAGACAATTTTACAGTGGTTTTCGAGCCACCTCGGCTGCTATCGCGGAAGTACCGTGGACCCTGATGGTGATGCAGAAAAAGGGAAGCAGACGAATAGTTTCTCACACACTGCTTCCCTCTTACCCTGCCGGTGGTGGCAAAGTTCATATGATCACTGCTACACTGAGACGCTGGCCTCTAGCTTCCTATCATCTAGGAGACCATGCATGTATGTTACCAGACGCGATGACCTCTGATTTCACAGATCTAGAACAGTGAGCAAATCCCGGAGCATTTTTGCATCTCGTTATCCAGCACGGGGAATGACTGACGCTTGCATGGCGTCTTGAGGGTTTTCTCAGGGATTATGCTCCAATGAATCTTCAGCCTTCATTATCACGTCAGTGGATAGTGAAGGAATCACATAAAACCTAGTAGAGCGCGATGGCGTAAGCTGTGTCACAAACAATGTCCAGATGTGATGGAGTGGCATTCCGAAATTTCGGTGGCGATGTTCAGGTAACTGGGTCGAGACAATGTTCTCAGTTTCATTACCCATTGTAACCGTGGTGGAATGAAAATAAATAAATAAGTTTTCACAGCCCAGAATAATCGGAGTCACTAAATGTGGAGCTGAGATAAGGAAAAACCTAACTGAGATATTTCCCATGGTGAATGAAAACGGTCCGGAAAAACGACCGAGTAGATGAGCAAACACTGCCCGCGCAGCACCAAATTAATGCAGTCCACTTACGGTTACATCGCTGAAAACTACCCATGAGGAGCAAAACCTGTCCTAAATCGGCTAATTTATGAAGGATCCGGAAATATGGGGCAATATTTCGTTTGCTTCTTTTAAGAAACTGAAAGTCATCAGTTTCTGAGACAAAAATGTTGACGAGCGCTGAAAAGTTTGTGTAAACCGACCGTTAATGGATTTGTCTTTCATTTCGCGCGAAGGCTGAAAATATTCATGGTGGGTGGTGTGATTGCACCCATGCGTTTTCATGTGAATTATTTGTTAATGTTCGATTAATAGTTAATCGTTCTATGTTGATAAATGAGTAATTGTTTTTTAATTTGATTTTAGGTGATGGATTATCTTCAGGGATTCAAAGATCTATTCGCGGACCAGGGATTTTCTAGCTTCCGGGAATTTCGCAGTTGTTTGGAGAAATATGAAGGAATACAGCGTTTTGTACGTCCTGGGTTCGGGTAAAAAATCGAACAATGGACGCTTGAGGTATGATGATGTGAGTGTGAGTACTACTGAGGTTACCTGGTAGATGGCGTACAGGTGTACTAAGTACAAGCGACATCGAGCAGCAATTCCCACCGTAAAGCCTACAACGGCCCCGAGATATTGTCTTAGATTATGAGTGAAGCCAACAAGAACTCCATGCTGAAACGTCGACAGTCGGTCCGTTCATTTGCCATGCGGTACGAGTTAACCATTTTATTAATGCGTATTCGACGATTTATAACTGTTCCGTCCATAGTCCTACATTACGAGTGAACCCATTCGCTAATGGA